>JAQHUG010000018.1:538821-559486 GCA_028555095.1 Dicrostonyx torquatus | reverse complement strand
GAGCAGTCTCCTATTCAGAGTCTGCCTGCCTCTGCTGAGATTAAAGGCATGCACCACTGTTGCTGGCTTATTGTTTTTTAAATACTAGGTCTCATATAGTCTAGGATGACTTTAAACTACACGAGGATGGCCTTGAACTCCTGACTCTCTGTCCTCTGCCTCCCAAGTGCTGGAATTCCAGGCATTGCCTGGCATCCCTGAACCTCTGATCTTACTGCTAGGAGTCTAGGCATGCTCCACTGTGCCCATCTTGTTTTGTCTTTTTGTAACAGCATCTTCCTATCTATCCTAGGCTAGTCTTGAACATTCAATCCTCCTGTCTCAGTCTCCTATGTCCTGAGAATGAGGAAACAAGCCATCACCCTTCATAAAATTGCTTCCTTCTGGGAGGATTATAACCCACATGAGTCCATTGCTGAGGCCTTGGAAGGAGGGCGGGGAGAATAAGGACTCTAGCTTAATTCATTAAGATAATACTCAATAGAGTAGCTACTCTGCTTAAGGAAGAGATGGACCAACTATTGCTAGTCACTTATTTTCTTTCCAGTCCTTATTGCACTACTTTGAGGGACAGTAGAATCAGTCTTCAGTGTATGTTATGTGGGTGACGTATCATGGACTCACTGTTCACAGATCAAAAACCATCGAGTTGCCAGGACTGAATATGTACTGCCTGATAACCTTGTCTCTGAACATGTAAAGTCTCATAGTCCCTTACACGGCCTTTACGCTGTGTTAGCACAGTGGTTCAGACCTGGCTTGTCCCTGCCCGCTGACACATGCAAGAGCTTAAGCTATAAAGAAGTGGGACATTTACGGGAAAGATATTTAGAGGTAGAGTGTTGGAAAGCGATTAGGATTAGGTTAAGCTGATAGCATGAAACCCTCATGATGGAATCCCGCAGGCTTCACAACAAGAGGGAAACACAAATGTCACATTTCATGTCTCTGGCCGTGGGATGCTCTGTGCTGCCTCTGGACTCTGCCAGCAATAAGCCAGACACGAGATTTTTGATTTTTATAACTCTGGAGCCTCTTTTCTTTGCAATGAAGCCTGACTCCAGCATTTTGTGGTAGCTTATAAAGAGCACACATGTGAGCATTTTAAGTAAAGTGATGGGATTTCAAGTATATGGGAGGATGTGCAGAGGTTATGTGCAAATGTGTGTGTGCGTGTGCATGTGTGTGCGTGTGTGTGTGCATGCATGTGTGTGTGCACGTGTGCGCATGCGTACGTGCGTGTATGTGTGTGCGTGTGTGTGCACGTATGCATATATGTACGTGTATGAGCATGCATGTGTGTATGCATGTGTGTGTGTGTGTTTAAGAGTTTCTAGCTCTAGTTGTGGTGGAGAAGGCATGGTGGCCAGATTAGCTCCTATCCATGGTGGTGACAGCATGACACAGAGTGTGCACATGTCAGTGAAGCAAAGATCCACACATTCAGGAAGCAAGAGCCTGTGCCATCTTATACAAAGTCCTTAACATGCAAGGATTTCATTACCTGCAAAGTGTCCCGGAACTATTCCCATATGGTTATATAGGACAGAAAGTGTGTTCTTTGTCACTGGCCATCAGAGCAACACTTCCTTTTCCTGTCCCTTGGTTTTCCTTTCAGCATCCTATCCCAGCTTCCCCATCTTGACCTCCACTGAACTCTTCTAGAATGGAGGCTGTCACTTACTTCCTGTTCCTGTTTCCAGGTCCCATCTGGCCCTCTCACATTTAGTACCTGGCTGTCCTAATGTCACCTACCCCATCCCTGTCATCTTCATTGGCCAAGTTTAATCTAGCTTCCAGGATTCCCTCACACCAAAGTGTTGTTCCTCCTATTTGTGACCTTTCTATAGCATGTTGTTGTCACTCTAATGACTTGCATTTTTTTCCCTCTCCTGCATTCTAGACTCCTGGGGGCACCCAGGTCCCACACTGACCATGTCTGGTTCCATGGAGCATAGGCTTCTCAAGGGCTCCCCGGGGAGCTCTTTCAAGAGCATCACACATCACAGCATCGGGTCTCCTCGAAAATGATTTTTCCCTCTAAGTAGCCCACAGCCAATTAGGGTCCGTCGGATAAATATTTACAGGGCAGTTCCTTCCCAATACACATTGCGGATTATACCAGTGCCTGTGCCTAAATAAACACAGAGGAGGAATGGGAGGCTTTTAAGGGTTCACTTCGACTTAAAATGAGATTATAAATAATTCTAAAAGCCCTGCAACTTTATGACAGGGAGCTGGAAGAGCAATTGGAAAGGAGGAAGGAAACGAAATAAAACCCAAGCCTGGGATGAAAGCATACTCCCGACATCCTTGTGACCCTTCCCCTGTGCAATTAGAAACTGATACAACGGGAACGACATGCTCACTTACGGACATCCAGATCCCTTTAAAGCTGTCCCTCTGCTAAGCCTCAAGCAGAGGAAATACTACCCTGGGCTTGGTGGGCCCCTCCGTGGAGGGGGCTGGGTAGGCTTGGGATTCACCAGTTGCAAATGGAGGTGCGTGCTTCTTTGGTGCAGTACGTGCATGAGGCTGTCTGTGTATGGGCACATTTGTGCACCTGTGCATAAGCACGGGGGGAAGGCAGGGGACAACCTCTGCCTGTCATTTGTTAGGTGCCCGCTACCTTGCTTTTTGAGATACAGCCTCTTATTTGCCTGGAACCCACTAAATGGGCTAGTCTGGCTGGCCGGAGCCTCCCAGGGATCCACCTGTTTCTGCCTCTCCTTCAACTGAAGGACAAGTACATACTTCTGGAGAGATGGGTTAGCATTTAACAGCACATATTGCTCCTGCAGAAGACCTAAGTTTGGCTCCCCGTGTTGACGTCAGGTAGCTCACAACTGCCTGTAACTCTAGATCCAAGAACACTTGGTCCTTCCGATTTCCACAGGCACCTGCACTAGTGAACACATACACACGTTATTAAAAATAACAAAAACATCTGGGCGATGATGGCACACACCTTTAATTCCAGCACTTGGGAGGCAGAGGCAGGCAGATCTATGTGAGTTCGAAGCTAGCCTGAGCCACTGAGTGAGTTCTAGGTCAACCAGGGCTACCCAGAGAAACCCTGATTCAAAGAAAGAAAAAGAAAAAAAGGAAAACAAATCTATTTTTATTTTATTTTATTTTATTTTGGTTTTCGAGACAGGGTTTCTCTGTAGCTTTTGGAGCCTGTCCTGGAACTAGCTCTTGTAGACCAGGCTGGTCTCGAACTCACAAAGATCCGCCTGTCTCTGCCTCCCGAGTGCTGGGATTAAAAGCGTGTGCCACCATCGCCTGGCTACAAATCTATTTTTAAAAAGGGTTTGATGGCGGCATGGGCTAGGACCTTGATTCAATCCCAAGCAATGGAAAGAATTTGCTGACAGAAAGATCAGAGTGGGGCTCCACCCTGTGAAAAATAGAGACTTCTCACCTCCACATGCTCCTGGATAGTTTTCTGAGAGGAAAAGGTGCTGAGTTGGGAATCTCTTTGGCAATGACTGGTCGTCAACGAGGTTGCATGCTTTGCAACTCCCAGTCTCCTCTCCCACACCCTGCACGATGCTGGCATGTGTTTCCTAACGAAAGCTTTCAGATGTCATGCATGCTTTTCTTCTCACTGAACCTACGACACCTGTGTCACCCCAAGGCCCTGACACCGCCTGCGCCTCTTCTACTAGTCAGTTACTAAGGGTATGCTGTCACATGGGCAGGGAGAAGCCAGAGCAAGGCAGGTGGGAAAGACGTGGCTGTGCCTTCCCAGGGCATCCCTGTGAGGTTCATGTTCTGGTCTCAGCAGGCTGTTTTCTCTCAGGAGGAGCTATGGTCTGAGCTAGATTTCCACATTTGCCAAAGGTAATAATGCCAAGATGTCTTTTTAAAGGGGAGGTCTCCTTTGGGTCCCTCCCCTCGGAGATCTGGGAACACCATGGAAGAGGGGAAGAAAAGATTGTAGGAGTCAGAGTGGGTAGGATACCTGGTCCACAGAATCAGCTAATCAGAGTTCACACGGGCTCCCAGAGACTGAAGCGGCTAGTACAAGGCCCGCAAGGGTCTGCACCAAGTCCTATACATTATGGCTGTTAGCTTGGTGTTTTTGTGGAATGCCTAATAGTGGGAACAGGTGCATCTCTGATTCCTCTGTCCGCTCTTGGACTCTTTTCCTCCTATTAGCTTGCGTTGTCCAGCCTGTATATGGGGGCTTTTGCCTTGTCTTATTGTACCTGAGTTTGTCCTGTTTGATTGCTGTCTTTTGGAGGCCTGCTCTTTTCTGAAGCGGAAACAGAGAAGGAGTAGATCTGGGGGGGAGGGGAGTTTGGAGGCATGGAGGGAGGGAAAACTGTGGTCAGGATACATTGCATGAGAGAATGTACTGTATTTTCGATTTTAAAAATCATTATTATTATTTTGCATGCATGTACGTGCACACAGACAAAGAACAAAGGTCGGAGAGCAAATTTGAGGATTTGGTTTTTACTTTCTGTCTTTTACCGTCTCTCTTGTTTCTGCTCTTGTGTGGCAAACTCAAGGCTAATTGGCCCGTGAGCAGACAGGTGATTTTCCTGTCTCTGTCTCCCATCTCACCATAGAAGTGCTGGGATTACAGATGTGCACCATCACATCTGCCTTTCTATATGGGCTCAAGAGATCAAACTCAGGTTGTCAAACTTGCACAGCAAGCTTCCTTCACCTGCTGAGCACCCCCCCCCCAACCCCAGCCCTGCACCCTTACTAATAAGACTTCCTGTCTGTCCCCGAACTTCCCCAGCACTAACTTGAATCTTTCCGCCTGGTTCTCTCCATGGATGATCGGAAGCTTCCACTTTTCTCTGTTGCCTCTTCTCACCACGAATGTGCATTCACACGTCCTGCGTGTTGATCTAAGTCTTGGCAACCCTTTGTCCATTTCAGTTTCTGTCTGCGATGTGATAAAACAACTTCCACAGCACTCCACGATCACCCGCTTGGGGTGTTCTTGCCCTCTGCCGGATGTTGGGTGGGTATCTTTCATGAAGACCTGCAACTGACCCGAATTCTTCACTCGGCAGAAGTGCTGTCATTTTTCAAGGTTCAGCAACATGCTTGAGGAAGACCACAGTTTCCTTGTGTCAATCAGTCTGGAGAATGATCACTCAGCCACTGTGATTTAACTGTACCGGAAGCAGGATTCTACAAGGTACTTTGTGTGTGCGTGTGCCATGTTTGTCAACATGGGCCTGGAAGGGCAAGCCATGAATTGTAAAAATAGAACCAGTCCCTAATCAGGGACTCTCTAAAGGAAGACCTTCACTATCCTTGTTGTAGAGTGAGGGCTTTCTCCTGAACATTTGAAAATGGTTAGCTGGATGTGATGGCACACACCTTTGATCTCAGGACTCCAGAGGCAGAGGCAGGTGGATCTCTATGAGTTCAACGCCTGGTGTCCATAGCGTGTTCCAAGTAAATCAGACAGAGCTACATAGTGAGACCCTGTTTCAAACAAACAAACAAATAAGATAAAATGAGGGATAGAGAAACGACTCAGGAGTTAAGAGAATTTGCTGCTCTCTCTCTCTCTCTCTCTCTCTCTCTCTCTCTCTCTTTTTTGGTTTTTCATGACAGGATTTCTCAGTAGCTTTGGAGCCTGTCCTGGAATGCACTCTGTAGATCAGACTGGCCTCAAACTCACAGAGTTTGTCTCAGCCTCTTGAGTGCTGGGATTAAAGGCGTATGCCACCACTGCCCAACTGCAGCTACTGCTCTTACAGAGGACCTTCGTTCAGTTCCCAGAACCCCCATCATGGCTCCCAACCATCTATATAACTCTAGTACCAAGAGATCTGGTACCTTCTGGCCTTTGTGAACCTCACATATGCACAATACACAAATATTAATGCAAGTGAAATAATCACATGTACCAAATTTTTTTTTCTTTTCTTTTTTTTGGTTTTTTGATACAGGGTTTCTCTGTGGCTTTGGAGCATGCACTGGAACTAGCTCTTGTAGACCAGGCTGGTCTCGAACTCACAAAGATCTGCCTACCTCTGCCTTCCCGAGTGCTGGGATTAAAGTCATGCGCCACCACCGCCCGGCAAGAAATATCTTTTTAAAATTATTAAAAAGATAATTTTGGGGAGGCGAGTAGAGTTTCTCTGTATAACAGCTCTGCCTGTCCTGGAACCCACTCTAAATAAGGCTGGTCTCGAACTCACTGAGAGATTTGCCTGTCTCTGCCTTCCGAGTGCTGAAATTAAAGTTGTGCACCACCACCACCTGGCTGGCAAATTTTATGCTATACATGTTTCACCCCAAGAAAAATTCACACTCTGCCTGGGAATGGTATACTCTCGGGAGGCAGAAGCAGGAAGATTTTTGTGAGCTCCCAGGCAGTCTGAGCTAGAGTAGACTAAGACCCTGTCTGCAAACCAAAACAAAGAAGGGTAAAAGCCACCCCCTCGGTCTCACATGCTGTGGCACTTGGAGGTACTGTGTTCTTCATCACTGCAGAAGCTTCTAGTCGAAGGGTTGGCAAGGTGGTTCAGAGGGTAAAGGCAATTATTGCTCAACTGTGCAAACCTGGTGACCTGAGTTTGATCTCTAAAATCCATATAAACGTGGAAGAAGAAAGGGGGGGCTTGTTTATTATTTATTCATGGAAAATAGCAGAGCATGGAGCTTCTAGAATTATCCACTCTTTTAGGGGAACCTATTTGATTAGGGCCCATTAGTTTGCTAGTGACTGGAGGGACAGTAGGACCAGCATGCTCAAATATTTGAAACTTCCTACAGCCCTCCACTGGCATGCAGTTTTGCCTGGAAGTCATTCATGTACACACGCAATGCCATGCCATACAATGAAGAGTACGATAAAACCTGGAAAGAAGGAAACACAATTCCAAGGATCCCAAGAAGGGAATAATCACACTGATGAAGCTTCAAGGAAAATGCTAAGACGTAAGTGGGCCTAGAAGGATCAGGAACAATTCTGTCCATTGGAATGATTTTTTTTTTTATTGTGTAGTAGTGCATAATCACATGTCTGTTTGAATATGGGCATTCATGTGGAGGTCCAAAGTTGATGTCCAGAACCTTCCTTGAACAGCACTCTACCTTCATTTATGTATTTATTTATTTGTGAGCATGTGCCTCTGTGAGTGTACATGTTTAGACATGTGTGTGTATGTATGTGTGCATGTACATATTTAGGTGCACATGTATATCTGCCTCTATTTTTTTTTTTTTTTTTTTGCCGAGACGGGCTTTCTCAGTTGAACCCATAGATTGACTGCTATCTCTAGTCTGGCTAGCCAGCTTGCTCCAAGGGTCCCATCTCTACTTTGAATCATGGATAAGTGAACCTAGGTTCTGGGTTCCAGCCCTCACACTTTCAAGAGACATTCTCTAACATGAAACCATTTCCCCAGCCCCTGAGTGAGACAGGGTCTTGCTATATGTAGCCCCATCTGACCTGATATTCAACTATGTAGCCCAGGCTGCCTTAGAATGTGGCATTACTTCTCTGCTTGCAGAGATTACAGACACACATCACCACACACAGTTAAAATTCCATCTTGTACATCTCAGGAATCATCTGAAGGTGGCCTATTTGTCTTCCATGAAGAAATTTGTATCACATCGTCAAGCCATGAATTACACATCTTCTGTGAACTCTCCTGGGAACAGAGGGAGCGCTGTCTGGGAACTTTGGTAAATTAGGTAGAAATTTGTCCTGTGCATGTGTGAAGTCACTTTCCAGTGGAGGGCTGAACGGCACTGCCAAGTCTTTCCTCAGAAACAAATGGTAAGATCGCTTTGTTTTCTGAAACACAAACCCTCTGCAAAAAAATAGCGTCCTCTCCTGCTCATTATCTTGTCATTAAAACCTCTGGCTTGGTGCATTTCTCTATAAAATAAACCTGAGACCTTATTCATATGGAGGGAAATGCAGAGGCAGGCTCTACTGTGCATAAAAGGACCCAGTGTAAAGGGAGCTTTCTCCTGCCTCTTCAGTTTGATGATGGGATCTCGTGGCCAGACAACATTTTTTGACTGGTAAGTGCAGAAACCACCCTCTTGAGTTACTGTTGAGTGAATGAGGGCCTTTGTTTCCCCGCAAAGAATTAAAAACCTATGGGCCTCACCCCAAGCAAGCAGGAATAGGTTTCACACAGCGGTGTTGGGATTAAATGACTGCATCATGAAGAAGCCGGAACAATGTCTGCTCACATTTTCATCATTCACCAGGCATTCCAGCTAGATGACTTGGGCAAGAACGACTTGCTCTAGCTTTCCTGTACCATAAAAACCTTCCCCACAAGGAAATGAAGGAGACTGCCCCACCAGGGGAATCCGAAGACAGAATCTAGAGTCTGCAGCCGGAAGGGGCTCCAGGCTGGCTCTGGAGTGTGTGATCTTCCTCCGTTATCCTGTAGGTAGCAAAGTAAGGCTAAGAGAGGAACGACCCGCATAGGCTCACACCCAGGGCCAGAGGCACACAGAGGTCAGAATGTTCCTGGCTCATGGAGACTCCAGGTTGGCATTTTTTTTTTCAACTGCCAGTTTTGTCATTTCTCAAACTCAGAATGATATTCCTTCTGCCTTTCTGCAAAGTGATTCATGATGCCTGCTTTTTTGTTTGTTTGTTTTTTGAGGTAGGGTCTCATGTAACCTAACTAGGCTGGCGTCAAACTCCTTAATGTAGTCAAAGAGGACCTTTAAAAAAAATTTAATTCCTTCTTAAAAATCATTTGTTTAAGCCGGGCAGTGGTGGCGCATGCCTTTAATCCCAGCACTTGGGAGGCAGAGGTAGGTAGATTTCTATGAGTTCAAGGCCAGTTTGGTCTGCAGATAGAGTTCTAGGCCACTCAGGGCCACACAGAGAAACCCTATAATGAAAAACAAAAACAAACAAAAAGGAATTATTTGTTTTTAGTGTGTGTGTGTGTGTGTGTGTGTGTGTGTGTGTGTATGTGTGTGTGTGTGAAGTCAGAAGACAATTTTCAGAGTTCAAGTCATGAGTTCAGGGGTTTAAACTCAGGCTGTCGAGCTTGGTGACAAGCAACGTTGCTCACTGAATATCTTAAGGACATTATTATTATATTATTATATCTTAAGGATAGTTTTAGCCTCTTGCTTCCCACGCTGAGGTAGGGCCCTCACGTTCAGCTCATTGTGTTTAGAGTTGAACCTGGGGCTTTGAGGACTCCAGCTAAGCATTCTCCTAACTGAACTACAGGCCTGCACATTATTCCTCCTTTAAAATAAGGCTCCACAGAAAGACTGTAGAATATAGGAGAGAAAATGTCCCCAAGTTCTTCACCCAGGCAGCACCAGGCTGGCATTTCTGTGCGCCTTTCCGTTTTCCATGCGGAAGTGGGGTTGCTGTCAATCTCTTGGACTCGTTAACACAGCGCAAGGTAATAGAGGAGAGAGCGCTGTGAAGCTTCGGGAGTGCTAAGTGGATGCTGAGCACAATTCTGCATGTGACAACTGCTGCTTCGCTCAGTAAAACAGGGAGAATCAATGGGAAGGGTGGTGAGGTGCCCAGAGGAGGCCTTCATTTACAGGCACCGGTCTCTTCTGCGTGACAACGGTCCTGTAGACTGAGAAGCTGTCCATGGGTAAGGAGATACTGGAACCAAGATATTACTCAAAAGGTAGTGGTGGGGACAGTGACCTTCTCAGAGGTGACAGGGAGGAAGGAGTGAATGCAAGATCAATCTCACAGACTTGGAATGAGAAGACCATGGAGCACGGCGCTGTCCCTCACTGGCATCGGGGCCTTGGCTTGTCCGCTCTAAGATGGGCCCCCTGAGTCTGCTCTATGAGCCCTTTGTGAACTAAGAGGCTGACCCTGTAGGTAATGAGGTTAGGGAGTGAGACTTTGGGAAAAACCCTAGGCCTCAGTTTCCTTCTTTAAATGAGGGGACAGAAGACACTTGAGTGACCTAACCTTGGGAGGAGCCTCGTAGATAAACGGAGAGAAATGAGAGCTGTGACTGGGGCCTTCCTTCCTTCCTCTTCAGTTCCTCAGGTCCCCAGTGCCAGGAGAACCATAGGCCTGCTGACGATTGTGTGGAGAGTGAGTTCCGTTCTGTTCTGTGTGATCATTCTGCACATGTGTGCTGTTATGGCGGAATACAGGGAGCCCTGAGAGAACTTGGACAGGATGTGGAGGGCAAATCACAGCCATGGTGCTCTGCTATTCCCAGGAAACTCAGGGAAGACTCCTTGCCACGTGATGGGATGGAGGGCACAGGATTTCAGGCTGCGATGGATCTCGTGTTCCGGCTTTTTCAATTGTTTGATTCTTGGCGGCTTCTGCAAGCATAGACGGAGACCTCTGTGTCCAGAACTTTATGGACTTTCTGCCCATGTGGTCTTTAAGACAAACCTAGGAGGTCTCTGAATTGCCGCTGCTCCTATTGCAGAGACAAGAAAACGAGACCATGGTTAAAGGCTGTGGAGTCGGGACTTTGATATGGGTCAGTCAGAGGTATTGCACTCCTTTGCAATATGACCTGCCTTGGTCCCCCATGGGGGAACAGCTTCATCAAATTAGCAGTACTGGTGTCCTTTCCAATGGCCTTTCTTAATCTGTGTGTGTGTGTGTGTGTGTGTATTCTGCATGAACATGTGTTATGAGGCCGACCAGAAATGATCATTCAGACAGCTTATAGCCAATTGAAAGTCTTGATTCCAGCCGGCTGGGACTACACTCAGGTATTCCAGACCCAAGCATAGATAGCATCAAGTGTTTTGGGTAAGTTTTTTGTTGTTTTGGTTTTTGCTTTTGTTTTGAGACAGAGTTTCTCAGTGCAACAATTTTGACTGTCCTGGAACTCACTTTGTAGACCAGGTTAGTCTCAAAGTCACAGAGATCCACCTGCTTCTGCCTCCCAAGTACTAGGATTAAAGGTGTATGCTATTACCCGCCCCACCCCCAACAGGGGTTACGGATAGTGCATGAGCATTTTGTTCAGGTACTCATGCCCAGACACATGTTTGGAGGTTAGGAGATGTCGGGTGTTTTTCTCTCTTTTCCTTTATCTTGTTCCTTTGCTCTTTCTGAACTTGGAGTTAGACTATGGTCAGCAAACCTCAGCAATTCTTCTGTTTCCGCCCTCTGCACCTGGGGGACTATAAGTGTATTAGAGGTCACATCAGCTTTTTAGGGATGGAGAGCTGAGCTCTCACTGACTGAACCATCTCCACAGCTCCATCCCTTTCTAACATATATGAGGCCTTGGTATTGAGGGTTTTACCTTCTTGGGGTAAACCAACCCAAGCTGGACTGTGTGTTTGTGGAGGGAGTTAGTGTGTGTGTGTGTCTGTGTGTGTGTGTGTGTGTGCGTGTGCGCGCGTGAGTGGAGAGATTGCTGTTGGACATTGTATGTGTGGGAGGGGCGTGGGGGATGCCGAGGACAGTGTTTTCTGATCTGATAGAGATCTGAATTAGGAGGGAATCTAGTCCGCCTTCCAACATTTATATTCCCTTCCCACTGACTTTAAGGGTGACTAGGGAAAGAAGGGGCCCCTGGTATTTGCAGTCTAGAGGGTCTGCAAATCTCCTTACAGTACAGCACAGTACCCATACTGTACTTAACCCTGGGTCTACCACATTTTGTTCAGTTGAAGACACCCTCGAACTTCGAGTTGCATGATATTTTGCTCTTGCCCCCTGTGTACCAGTTCACAGATGCTTCACGGTCTCATGCAGCAAACGTTCAAATACTGGGTTTTGCCAATTGCCAAAGATGAGAGGCGTGCCTCTTTTCTGCATCCAGGTCTCTGGTGCCTGACCCCAGACAAACCTCAGCACCATTCCTTCTCCTGGGAGGAGCTCCTACTCCGACCACATCAGGACATCCCATCGTTTCCTCGAATCCCCTTGGTCCCAGTTGCCCCACCACCACATCCCCTGTGGAATACAACCGTGGGCCCTAGTAAGCTGCTCAGCATCCGTGGCCAGGCATTCCTCAGCATCTACTCGCTCCTGTGTCCCAGCATAGTGCCAAGCCCAGTGTGCTGCTCACAGTCGGGGCTCACTGGGGTTGAACCCAATCCACTCTACCCTAGTAGAAACAAGGACTGAGTTTCGTGACACTCTGCAGTTTCCACTGCTGTAGGTGAAGTGGGAAGAATCAATCCCTGCGTTGGCCCAAAGCGAAGGCCAATACAATCTTTTCACTTTGACTGCTTCTTCATTTCCTGTTGGGGAAGAGCTGCTCATTCACCCACCCACTCACCCACTAGGTCTGGGATAACAATGTGGACTTCAGCTGGGTGTGGTGGCACACACCTTTAGTCCCAGGACTTGGGAGGCAGAAACAGGCAGATCTCTGTGAGTTTGAGGCCAGCCTGGTCTACAAAGTGAGACACAGAGAAACCCTGTGTCTCTCTGTCTCAAACCTGAGAGGGAGAGAGAGAGAGACTTATTTCACCTGGCTCTAGGCAGTCTTTTATAAAAGTCACACTGGAAGCCAGGCGGTGGTGGCGCACGCCTTTAATCCCAGCACTCGGGAGGCAGAGGCAGGCGGATCTTTGTGAGTTCGAGACCAGCCTGGTCTACAAGAGCTAGTTCCAGCGCAGGCTCCAAAGCCACAGAGAAACCCTGTCTCGAAACCCTCCCCCCCAAAAAAAAGTCACACTTGAGAATCTTAACTCACCACAAGCCTTTTCTCTTCAGAGCCTCCCAAGGATAAAGCTCTATTTGTCTCTGTGTGTGTTACGAAAAAATGAATGGGGATTTAATTACAGCAGCTCATTTCCTAAAAGGAAGTCCTATTTATGACGTACCATATGTTTAGCCAGCGGCCATACCCCCAGGGCTGCCGTCCTGTCAGATTTCCTTAGATAAGCAGGGTCCTGTTGGCCTGGCCTTGCAGGGACCCTGGGAGGACCAGCAACTGTTTGTGAGTGTTGGGGGTAGGTGGATCAAGGTGTCCTGGTTGGGCTAAGCTTGGACTGCAGCTGAGTACTAGCCTGAGTGGAGGCTGCCTCAGCTTCGAAGGAGATGAGACTCCTAAGTTTAAACAATTCGCCATGATTAAAAATCACCTGGCTTTTTTCTTCATCTACTAAAGCAGTTCTTGAGGGGGAGCAAGTCTCTCTTGCTGGTCCTTCCTTTCACGTTTTAATTCTTCCTTTGCCATGTCTGAGCCAGTGCAGATGGCTGCCCTGAGCTTGAGACTCTTCTAGAAGGGATGAATCCTGAAAGGGGAGTGGATGCAGAGTGTTGGGGGAAGAGCCTGGCTCCAGACAACTGTGCTTTAGATGTCTCCTGCTGTTTATCTCATGGAGTAGATGCTGGGAGGCTGGGCCTGCTGTGTGCTGTGCTTGCTATCTGGGGATGCTTGGAACCTCCTAGTCCCTGATCGGCTTTTTGGGTTCATGACTCCTTTTCCTGCCCAGTCTTCCTAGCCCTTTCCAAGCCTTCCCTTGTTCCCAGTACTTCCTCTCTCTATTCACTTTTTAAAAACTCTATGTCCAGAAAAATATTCAGGCCCTTACATCCCCACTATTCTCTGCCCTGAGCCTTGGAACTACGCGGCTGTCAGTGTCCTGGGTTTTCCTCCTTGGTGGCAGCATTACTTCCTGAGAGTCTGTTCTTTCTGGGCTGGAAGTTGGTGTAGACACTAGCCCCAGGTCTGTGGCTGAGTGTTCTTAGTTTCCACTGAACAGATCCAGCAGGGATACCTATCTCCCTGGGGCACTCACCTGCTTGGAAGGAAGAAAAGAAACAGGCAAAGCCCAGAAAAATCAAGTAGCCTGCTGGGAGGTTAAGGTGCTGAGGAGAAGGAACCCGGTTTTCACTGTAGATACTCTGTTGGAGGAATAGGGCGTCTTCATTCTACTGCTGGGTCTGTGTAGCGAGGGGGCCGCTAGTTAGTTCCCACTGCCCAGGAACCATATTATTTAAAATACTGCTTGGCTCATTAGCTCTAGCTTCTTATTGGCTAACACTTATATCTTAATTTAACCCATTTCTAGTAATCTGTGTATCGCCATGTGGTTGTGGCTTACTGGGTAAAGTTCTGTCTGACTCTGGCAGGTCTCCCTGGCTTCTCTCTGTCTCCACTTCCTTTTTCCCAGCATTCCGTTTACTTCCCCCCGCTTGGCCCTGTTCCCCTATAGCTTTGCTATAGGCCCAAAGAAGTTCCTTTATTAACCAATGATATTCACAGCATACAGAGGGGAATCCCACATCATATCTGCTTGCATTTTCCCCCCTCCCCTTCTTTTCTTTCTTTTATGCTTTTTGAGACAAGGTCTCATTTTGTGACCCAGGCTGGGCTTGAACTCATGGTAATCCTCTTGCCTCTGTTTCTCTAGTATTGGTATAGCCTTCTGCTTGCTCTTCTGAGTAGCAGGAGCCTGTACTCACTGGGGATCTTGGAGTTCCTGGGGACAGGACTTCACCAGTCCTCAGAAGAGAAACATGCATAAAAGAGGTGCTCAGAAAGTACCCATGAGCGATGCCCACCGACCTTCCCCACCTAGGACTCTGGATGCCACTGCCTACTCTTCCTTGAAGGACTTGGATCAGGTGTTTCTCAGGCTCCTCTCCAGCCCATGGCTGAGCCGGTCAGCCTACTTTCTGCATCTTCTCAGAGAGAGGGATCACATGGGATTTAGGCCCATTTTAAAAATGTATCCTCATTTCCAGGGACTAACAGCTTTGTGAGGCTCTCTCAGCAGCTCCTGTCTAAGAAGGTGGTTTGACTCAAGATGCCTTTCGCTAATTAGAACCCCTTCAACTCTCCTGTTACACAAGAATCCAGGGCACCACATGACCCTCTGAAAGGCTTTTTTTTTAAAGGTATTTTTAGCCAGAATCAAAGGGTGAAATATCTATTTATTTATTTATTGTTCAACTTTACAACCCTGAAGCTGTGAACTCCTTAGCTCCCCATCTCACAGTCTTTTTCCTTCCTTATGGACACTTCTGTCCTTATCCTGTTTCTCCATTTCCTTCTCCTTCCTGCAACCCTGTGTGCAATGTGTGCACACATGTGCATGTCCATGCATGCATGAATGCATGCATACATGAGTGTGAGTGTATGAGCTCCTGTGTGTAGGTGTGAGGGCCTGGTGGGAGTGTGGCCACAGTGCCAGGCAGCCATGCCGCATTTCTGGCTGCTCATTGTTCAGTTCTGTCTCCATGGCGACAGGAGCAGCTGCTCCATTCTGGGCCTTGGCTTGGCTGTACAGGGCGGCCCGCCCGCCCGTCTGCCTGCCCCATCCGCCCTCCCATCCTCCTGCCCAGTCGTGGGAGCTGCCAGCTCTACGCCCTCCCGCTGCCCACAGGCCTTGCCAGGCTGGGCGCAAGAAAGCGTGTTTACTAACACCATCCACATGGCTCCTGGGGCACTGTGGCTCTGCCCAGAAGATGTCAGGCCCAGGGCACTGGGAGGTGGGCCTGGAGCCAGGCTGTCTGTAGCCCAGGGAAATCAGGCTGGCCGGCTGCTGCCTGGGCCTGACAGCACTCCCAGCCTCCAGGCAGGGTTGCAGGCACTGGGTTCAGGGGCCTCACAGAGGCTCTCTCCAAAGTCTTCTTTCCCCTTCCTGGCATACTTTACAATTCTCTTCTCAGTGTGACTGGGTGCCATGGTACCCCACCTGGTCATATTACTCCTGGCAGTCTCCTCTGGTCCCCACAATGGTATTATCCTATCTAATACCTTCACAAACATAAATTAGGGACTGCCAAGTGGGAATGACCCAATGGATGTAGTCAGGAGGGAGGGCAGGGTTGTATCCACACCCTATCTGCCCTGGGAGGCCTGGGTGCGCTGTCCTGTGTGGCCCCTTTGAGTTTTGAGATCTTCTCCCTTCTTCCCCCTCTTCTTTTTCCCCCTCCACTGCTTCCCTCTCCATATATCTCCTCTGCCTCTCCTCCCTCCTATCTTCTCCCCATCCTTTTTCCTTTATGTGTGTCTGTGTGTCCATATGTGCATGTGTGTGTGTCTCTCCATGTGTATACGAGTGTTTGTGTGTGTGTCTGTCTCCATCTGTGCATGTGTCGGCATTCCATGTGTGTCTCCATCTGGGTGTGTCCTTGTTGCTGTGTGAGTCTTTGTGTGTATTTCTAGCTCTATGTGTGTGTCAGTGTGCTTGGTGTGTCTATGCGTGTGTGTTTCTCTCTCTCTGTGTATAACTATTTACATCTCCATCTGTGTCTGTCTGCGCATATGAGAGAAAGTCAGGGACACCCACAGGAGGTTAAGGACAGTCCTTGGAAATATCCCTACAGACCTTTGTTGAGGTCCAGTTCCCAAAGGCTGCTCTCAGAATCTTGGAACTATAGCCCACCTTCATTGTCTCTCTTCCTCCAGTCCTCTTGGTGACTCCACCCGCCTGGGACCCTCAGGGACTATGAGGCCTGCTCTTCTCAGCAAGACAGATGTAGCTTTCTTAGAGTCTATGGTCCTCTGCTTTGCACACGGCACACCTTCACACTACCTGACTTTGTGAAACATTTTCCCTATGAAATTGGTGTTGGCCACAAACCTGAGCAAGCGACAATAAGATCACATCCATACATCTAGCAAGCATCTGGCAGGGTCAAGCACGCACTGGGGACTCACTGAGAACCCCGCCATACCAAGGTCATTCCGTCCACATTTAAGCCGATTCTCGGCCACACGCTGCTACAAACTGCATCTCCCTCTCTCCTTCAGACTCGAAGATGTGTGACCCGCTAGTCCTCCGTTGGAAGAGATCTGAGCTCAGCCACTAGCAAGCCACAGAGAGCAGCCCATGGCTGTGCCATCTCTTATCACATTGGCACTCAAACGCAGGTTTCTGCAGGGAGTGAGGAGGTACCCGTGTTCTGAGAAGAGTTCCCAGGCCCCAGAAAACACAAGGGAATATTTCTTTGGGAGGGGGGATTCTAAGGTTCCGAATATCCTGGATAAAGCCATAGGTTCAGCATAGGGAGCTGTGAGTGAGGCCCCACTGTGAGAGTGCTGACTAAGGGAGGGAATGAAAAGAAAGAATTCATTTTGAGGTCCTCTGGCAGCGGGGCTTGGTGCAAGCATTTATCCAGTATCTGAAACATGCTAGGAATATGAGAAAGTTCTATTCATACCATATATTTTAAAAAAATTAAAAAAAAAAACCCTGCCACCAGGGATCCTATGTGATAGAAATGACCATATTTTGCAAGTAGAAAATGGAGGATCAGAGAGTTTAAGTGACTTACTCAAGACCACCCAGCTATGGTACAGAACCCAGCTGTGGTAGCCACCTCTCCTTCCTGGATCATCTTACCTCACAGAATGGTTGGTTGTCCCTTTGAAACGGCAAGGCTCAGAACCAGCTCTTAGCTGAAGGACTCAAGGCTACTTCAGGTCTCCCTTCCCCACAGCTGCTGCCCTAGCCAAGCCAGGCCATCTTTTGATTGAAATCTGAGGGCAGTCTTTTATCTCCAAGTTTCTATTTTTCTCCTATCTCTGGCTTATTTTGAATGTCAAGGGGGAGCCCTAAAATTCCGAGCACTCAAACACAACAAAGCAAAAAGCACTATCATATAATCCAAGCATTCATGAAGACGGAGGGAGGAAGACTCGTGAGTTCAAGACCAGCCTAGGCTATAAAAATTGTTATCTCAAACAAAATGTTAGTAATAATTACCTAGTATATTGGACATTACCAACTTATACAAAATAATTATGTTTGTAAAAGTATCTCCCCTAGAGACAGAGGGAGAGCAGTGATTTAGATACGCCATTCTGCAGTGTATAATTAAATGAATCAAGCCACTGAGGGAAATTAACAGAGTGGTTCTTTTTCTATCACAAACTGAGCATTCCCATATATAAGTCTATGTCGTAAATGTTGAAATCAAAAAGAAAGCCCTATAAAACTCTAGGGCATTTAAGGATGTCAATGGCAGTTACCTGGGGATGGGGGACAGGAGAGGATTGGTAGATAGACAGATTGGTTTTTTCTTAACTTATCTCTGTATTATTTCATTTGCTAACACCTACATATTCTACTTTTAAAGTTATTGTTATTATTTGCGGTAGGGTCTCATTTAGCCTAGGCTGGCATCAAACTCACTCTGTAGCTAGCCTGGTTTTGAACTCCCCACCCTTCTGCCTCTGCCTTCCATACCTGGCTGTATGCAGTGCAGGGAGTCAAGCCTAGTACTTCGATTCATGATAGTGCTGTATAAACTGAGTTATATTCTCAGGTACTTAAAATGTGCATTTTATTTCTTTTTCCTTCCTTCCTTCCTTCCTTCCTTCCTTCCTTCCTTCCTTCCTTCCTTCCTTCCTTTCTTTTTGGGACACATTCTTACTATGTAGCTGAAGTTGACCTTGAACTCACATTATCCCTACTTCCCAAATACAGAAGTGACAGGTATGTGCCAACATACTCAGCTTTACCTGCTATTTTAGTAACTTTAAAAATTCTAAAGACCAATCTCATTTTGTGCCTTGTTATTTAATGCCTCCATAGCCCCCACAGTTGACAGGATGCCATCCAAACGTAATATGGATCACAGGGCTTTTGGGACTCTGCTTCCAGCTGTTGTCTGCTTCACCATGCTTGATTATCATGCCTTCTCTAACCAGAGTAAATTCCATCCGTGTCTTTACTGTGTCTGGTTGTCGTACCCCAGCACTATATTCATGGCCTCTGAGGACTTTTCCTTCTTTGCCTCTTCATGATAACTGTGGTTATGTTTATCTGAGATGGGGTGAGATGTGAGTTAAAAGACATTGTTGTTTGGGGAGGAAATATGTTCAGGGAAGGAGGTGTCTTATGTAAGGGAAAACACAGAAAGAATTTTTTTTAATCTTCTTTGTTTTAGGGGTTTTGTTTGTTTGTTTAACTGTTGTTTTGTTTTTTGAGACAGGGTTTCACCCTGTAGCCCAGGCTAGACTTGAAATCACAATTGTCTCATGTTACTCTCCTAGGTGATGATATTACAGACGTAAATCATCATAGACAGTTTGTGCAGAATTGGTTTTTGCACAGTGTCTTGCTAAAAAGACCAGATAGCCAGCCAATGACATAAGGACAATTCTGAAGACAAAGCATGAGGTATCTGGACATACCAGGTGTCCCAGATTAAGGTCCCCATAGCTGGGCAACTCTAGTGCCAGAATGGGGTTATCTTTTGTATTATACACTAAACAACAATGACTTCTATGTAAAAACAGTCCATGTTTTCAAGCGAGGGGTAAAAAACATGCATGATGAAGGCCTCCAGGGGCTAGACATCTCCATAGCTAAAGGCTTGTATGATTTTTGTAGAGGACCTGAGTTTGGTTCCCAGCACCCATATCAAGTACCTTATAACTGCCTATACTTCCAGACCCAGAGGTGAACACACACACACATACACACACACATACACGCACACACACGCAAACATAATAAATCTTTAAAAAGAATAAAAGGCCTCAAGACTACTCTAAAGAAAGAGAAAAACTTTTTAAGGACTAGATAAATGGGTCCATGAAAGAAGGTACTATTTGTTTGTCTACGATTTGAGAAGGCCTTGGTAACACAAATCCCTCAACAGCAGCAGCTAGGATATCAGAGCTTTCTTGCTAGTTTGCCCACGATGAGGTTGGATAAGCTGTTCCCTCTCAGGATCTCAGTTTCCTCCTCTGCTCATACTTAGGTTCTTTCTAAAAGCGCCAAGTCACTGACATTGGAAGGACTGTCCCTTTTGAAAAGTGTCACTTGTCTTGTCTGCAACAGCATTGCCAGAAGAAGAACCTGCAACCCCTTTAATAAAAAGGAGATGGAACTAAAGCAAATAACTTGACATTGAGGCACATACTGGAGGACCACCTGCATAATGGAGCCAGTCAGCAACTTGCGTTGGAAGCAAAGGTGTGTTTTCACACAGGAATATTGAAATCATTCCAGAATGCTGTAATAGTTTAGGGAGGAAGTGAGCCAACTGTCGGCATATGTGAGTGCGTGTGTGTGTGTGTGTGTGTGTGTGTGTGTGTGTGTGGTAAAGTACTTACATTATACATCTATATATATTTTAGTTGTTACTATTCAAAGTGAGCTGGCATCATGTGTGGAACTGGGAGACATTGCAATTGGTATATAAAGTGAAAGCAATCAATCCAGGGAATAGAGTGTTCATGCTTATTGATGGGAAAATCCTTTTTAACTAACTTTTTAGGAAAAACAGAAACAAAACCAACCACCAACCAACCAAACAACAAACAACAAAAACTCCCAAACTTTCTTTTTCCCTGCTATGTCTTTCTTTTCTTGAAACACATAAAGAAAATGAGATTATATAAAAAAAAATAATAAAAAGTTTGAAATTTCTACATGAGGAATCACCTTCCTCCTCTCTGCTGATCAGGCTTGAGTTCTAAAGGACCTTTTTTATTAAAGTGGTTGTTGGTGGCTGGGGGAGACCCCTGGGGACTTGATTCTTGTGGCCAAGAAGCCCTTTGGCAAGGAGCCTTCGAGGAAATCTCACCCAGGCATTTTCTTTCTTGTGAGGTTTGGAAGGCCCAAGTGTCCCACAATACCGGTCAGGCGACATTCTCGAAGCCTGCTGTGCTAACTGCTACTGTGGCTGGTCACAGCCAGTGAACACTGTTTCCAGTTGGTGAAGCGGTGCGGGAGAGGACTTAGAAATATCTAAACCAAGCCCTTAGTTTAGGAAAGTGTGTGTGTGTGTGTGTGTGTGTGTGTGTGTGTG
>JAQHUG010000018.1:525894-538791 GCA_028555095.1 Dicrostonyx torquatus | reverse complement strand
GAGAGAGAGAGAGAGAGAGAGAGAGAGAGAGAGAGAGAGAGAGAGAGAGAGAGCCCAGGAGACCAAGCTCTGGTTGGGACCCATGCCATGGATGCTCTTCTCCCTCCATGGGGTGGGGTGGGGGACTGTGATGTTAGGGACCGGAGCCAGACAGTCATGAAGATTTCTGGCATTCTCTACTAGGGGCAAAGCCCGGTCCAGTTTCAGAGTCAGGCTTAGGGTTCCCTGCAGAGAAATCACCAAGTGGCCATGCTGTTACTGCATGGGTGGGGAGGGAGAGCGGGGAGTGGGGTGGGAAGTGGGGCACTCAGCAATGCCAGGAGTGGAAGCCTGAGGGAAGGGGCTGCTGTGCACAGGAAGAGTAGGATGAAATTGTTTTCTTCCATGCTGGGGTGTGTGTGTGTGTGTGTGTGTGTGTGTGTGTGTGTGTGTGCGTGCGCGCGTGCACGTGTATGTGTGTGTGTGTGTTGGGGGAGGGCAGGGACTTAGAGATGGGAAGCTGGGGACTTCTCCAGGCTTGGGGACGGGGAACAGGATGGTGTCATGATGTGGTTATCCACACTGGAGACCTATAACCATTTGGGATGTCATTTGCTGTCTTCTGCAGTAGATGAAATGTTTGCGGTCACAAAGGCATTTGCTGATATCCCAATCCCAGTACGGCTGTGTCTGGAGATGGGTCCTTTGATGGGTAACCAGGAGGGCTGAGACTCACGAATGATCCTAAGAAGAGGACAGAGAGCTTGGCCAGCTCTGTTTGCCAGGACTTTTTCCAGACCTCAGACTTTCTTATCACTTGATTTTCAACTTTGATTTGACAAATGTGAGGGAGAAACATTGGCCACATTAATTGTTCAGCCTATCATAATCTGTCATAACAGGCCATCTTTTACAAAGAAAAACAGAACAGCTGGGCAGTGGTGGCATATGAAAAATTCATGGGGGAGCACACGCCCTTAATCCCAGCACTCTGGAGGCAGAGGCATGTGGATCTCTGTGAGTTTGAGGCCAGCCTGGTCTACAAGAGCTGGTTCCAAGACAGGCTCCAAAGCGACACAGAGAAACCCTGTCTCGAAACAAACAAACAAAAAATTTAAAAGATTCATGGGGTGTGTGTGTGTGGGGATAGGGGCGACCCTTGCAGGTCCCCTGGCTGTGGAACATCATGGCAGGTGGAAAACAGATATAGGCTGTACAGAGAGAGCTTGGGTATAGAGTTTATTTAATAGGTAAGGGGATTACACACACACACACACACACACACACACACACACACACACACACACACATATATATATACAGAGAGAGAGAGAAGGGGGAAAGAGGGAAAGGGAGAGGTCTCTTCAGAAGTAGGACAGAAAGAGAGAGAGAAGATAGAGAAAAGGCAGGAGATCAGCTAGCCTCAGCTGGGAAGGGGTGGGGAGATTTGGGGGTGGGTGGAGCTTGTCTCTTAAAGGGACAGGGTACCCAGGTGACAAGGAAGTTCAGCAGAATAACAGCCTGTGCCTTTAATCCCAGCACTTGGGAGGCAGAGGCAGGCAGATCTCTGAGAATTCAAGGCCAGCGTGGTCTAAAGAGTGAGTTCCAGGACAGTTAAGGCTATACAGAGAAATCCTGTCTCAGAAAAACAAAAACATAAACAATAAACAAACATATCCAGGGGCCAATGAGCTAGTTCAGCAGCTAAGAGCACTTATTCTTATAGAGGACCTACATACAATTCCCAGCATCCACACAGCACCTCCCAACCATCTCTAACTTCAGGTCCAAGGGATCCCACACCTTGTTCCGACCTTTGCTTTCACCAGGCATGAGTATGGTGCTCAGGAATACACACAGGCAAAACACGTATACATAAACACACACACAAATCTAAAATGACGAACATAAACCTTCAAACTGGCTTTTGACATGGAAAGCCTGTATGATTTAGAGACAAAGGTGAACTGGGAGGGCAGGGACCCTGTTCTTGAACTCCCAGCCATTTGGGTACAACTCTCTGGCCTTCAGCCTCATGCCCTTCACCCATGGACAGATTTATTGATTCAACAGGAATGCCTCGGAGGAACACCAACTGAGTCCTCTCAGTTTCCAGTGTGTAAACAGATGCCCTCCGTCACCAAGAACAGAAGGACAAGATCAGGCTGGGATCTAGTGCTGGCCCCTGCAGCTAGACCTACGTGGAGACTTAGATTGACAGTCACCTAAGGCTCAGTGGGTTCAAGGCCCCTCAGTTCAAGCAGATGCGTCTTTCTGTTACATACTACACCTTGGAAGGCAGAGGGGTTAACCAGAGGAGCCCAGAGTTCTGCAATGAGGACTGTGTTGTGGGATGAGTTGTGTTACTTCTTTGCTTCTGTAGGTTCTGTGTAGAGGGACGGAGGAAGTCATCCTCAAGGGCCAGGAGTGAAAGTGCAACAGGGTATAATGTCTGCAGACAGCAGGCATGAGCCATGGGTGGGCAAACGATCATGAGGCTCTTTTGCCTACATCAGATTATGGGGTAAGCTGTTTTCCAACAAGTCAGTCTTCCCTGGCCCCTTCTGGTTCCTACCATTCAGCTGGCTTAGGTGACCCTTGGCCCCAGGTCTGTGAAATATTCCTCAGAACTGAGACCTAGCTTCAGTGACCCATCCTTGCTTCCCTAAGGAACAGAACCTGTGGTGCGTACAGGCCACGTGGGGTGAGTTGGTTGTCTTCCCATGGCATCACCTCCTCTCACAATCTTGTTTTGTGGTGGAAAGGAAAGGAAATAGCCCTGGCTCCGAATGCTAGCCTTTTAATCTATGTATTATGTGACCACGGTAATACTCACCCCACCAGTTTCTTGTCCATTTCCTCATCTTTAAAATGAAGATGATGGTAAGGACCTTCCACAGAAACTAGAATGAAACCATGTCTGAAGCAGTGCCTGGCCCCAGATGGTCACTCAGTACATGCCTATTATAAATTTTACGACATTTATGAATGTGTGTGTGCACATGACATGCATACCGAAGTTTGCATGTGGACTTCAGAAACCAACTGGTGGGAGTCACTTCCCTCTCTCTACCGTGTGGGTCCCAGGAATCAGACTCAGGCAGGAAAGCTGGGTGGCAAACACCTTTACTTACTGAGTCAACTCACCAGACCTGTTACTATTTTACAGTGTGTTTTGTCTACACATGTACAAAGAGTGTGTGTGTGTGTGTGCTTCCGATTTAATTCATTAGGTGCCACACACTTGGCTCTTTTGAGTTTCTCACTTTTACTGGGGGCATACCAATTGGTGATAGTGACTGACCAGAGATTCCAAGGGATCCTGCTGTGTCCAGTTCTTCAACACTGAATTACTAGGCACGCTAGAGGATTTAAATCTGGTCCTAAACTTAATTGACAAGACTGAAATGAGGGAGCCCTCTCCTACCTATTATCATTCTGATTGGACTCTAAGTGTTCAGAAAGTCGAGGGTGGGGTCTGTAGAATTGGCTTATTGTTGAATTAGCAGGCAGGAAAGGTTACCTGAGGATGAACGGGGTATGGAACAAAGTCATGAGCAGTGTTATCAGAAAACAGGTATCAGGAATCCAAAGGCAGGGCAAGCAGCTTTACTTGGATCCAAATCTTAGGACTGACTCTTACCTACTATGGCCTGTGAGCAGCTCCATCACTTGTCTCAGGATCTTGACCTGGAAATCCAGATAATGATGCCAACCTCCCACGTGGGAGCTTGCGCAAGCCCATTCTGAGTAGTCTAGACAACAGCCCGGACAATTACAGTGGCCATGTTTTGTTTCTGTCTCCCTTTAGTTCCTTTTGTGGGGATTCCAACACTGGCCCTAGAGGGGGTGATGAGCTTCTTCCAGGAGACTGGGAACAGGTGAGGCCCGAGGCTCTTCTGGGGCTGGCTGGCATGTTTCTATAGCCATATGGCAGGAGGCACACTAATACAGCTGTCTCTGTGCAACTGTAACCGACAACCTGCCCATTGTCTATGCCATTCCCTATGGGACAGGTGGTTCTAGACCACACTGGAAGCCCCCTGGGAGAGACGCGTTCCTCACTGCCTGTAGCTTTCTCTCCCTGCGGGTATGTATTCCATGTTGGATTATGTACCTTTAAAATAAGCCCTTTCTCTCTTATGTTGTTTCTGTCAGGATATTTTATTACCCGAGAACATACATAGCCAATACAAGGAGTCAGGGAAGGCAAGAAGATAAACAGAGTAGGGAGAAAACACCTGATGATCTCACTTGTCTGGGTTCTAATCTCACATTTGCAAAATGCCTGCAGAAACTTACCCAACCTAGCCATTCCATAGTGAGGATGAAAAGATTTGGGAAAGCAGTGTGCTTCTTTGTGTTAGTAATCTTTCTTACTGCTGTGGCCAAAAGCAAGAGAACTTCCAACTAATAGGAGGAAATTTGTGTTTTGGTGCACAGTTTCAGAGAGTTTGAGCCATCATTTGGCTCTGTAGTTTGGGGACCTGTACTGGCTAGTTTTGTGTGTCTTCTTGACAAAAGTTAGAGTCATCAGAGGAAGGAGCCTCAGTTGAGAAAATGCCTCCAGGAAATCCAGTTGTAAGGCATTTTCTCAATTAGTGGTCAATGGGGGGCACAGGTGGTGGTGCCATCCCTGGGCCTGGGTACTATAAGAAGGTGGGTTGAGCAAGCCATGGGGAGCAAGCCAGTAATCAGCATTCCTCCATGGCCTTTGCACCATCTCCTGCCTCTGGGATCTTGCCCTAATTTTCTTCAATGATGAGCATCAATGCTGAAGTATAAGCCAAATAAACCCTTTCCTCCCCAACTTGCTTTTTGGTCATAGTGTTGCATTACAGCAATAGAAACCCTAAATATGACAGGGCCTGAGGCCAAAAACAATCATGCTGGAGGGAGCCTATGGCAGGGGAGTTCCTCGTCTTGTTTCAGACAGGAAGCTGAGAGAAGAGAAGAGAATTGTTATACTGTTCCAAGACACAGCCTAGGGACCTGTTTTCTCCAGCCAGAGCCCCCACCTTCTAAGCTTTCCAACATGTTTCCAAAATGTCATCACCAGCTAAAGACCAAGTGTTTGGTTCATATGCCTGTGGGGGGACAGTTCATGTTCAACCACAGCACCCGGATAATGGTCTCAGTGGTAACATCAACCATGACAAATCATCTAGTGTACATACAGGGAAGAATTTGTTTGGGGTAACAGTGAGATAACTAGAGATAATGGGTATCACATACCTAGCATCTCGACTGTCCCCAGAGGGTGTTCAATACATAGTAATTGTTGTAATTGTAACTATTATAATCAGTCTATTGAAGTCTTCCTTCTGTCACTTTTTTCTTTTCTTTCTTTCTTTCTTTCTTTCTTTCTTTCTTTCTTTTTGTTTGTATGTTTGAGAGAGCCTTGTGTCGTCCAGGCTGATCTTAAACTCTTGATTCTCCTGTCTCTACCTCCCAAGTGCTGGGGTACAGGTGTTTTACCATCATGCCTAGTTTCTGTCTTCCTTGCTGTAGATTTTGGGGGCTTTTACCTATGGCCCTGAGTATGCTTGGCAAATGCTTTCCCCCTAAGATCTCCCTGAGTTCTCAAGGTGATTCAAACTTGCTCAGTAGCCTAGGGTTGTCTAGAACTTTTGACACTCCTACTTCAATGTCTGCTAGAGCTGGGATTATAGGACTTTGCCAGGGCCTGGCTCTATATGCTTCTCTTGGGTATTAGATCGCTTAAGCCTGGGGAATACAAAAGTCAGAGAAAACACCATCTCTTCCCTTGCAGAATAGGGGCAGGATGAGAACAGCAAGAAGCAGACAAGGTCTCCCCCAGGCTTTATCCCTTCTCCAGTAGCAAGGAAACCCACTTCTGAACTCAGTCCACCCAGACAACACCAGCAAAGATGAACCACGTAGGCAGATACCGCCGCTGGCCCAGAGGGGGAAAACAAGGCTGGTTCCTCATGCCCCTCAGAGCCATTTCTGAGTGGCTGTTTAATCACACATGTGTTTCAGTTCTGCCCTTTTACTATTTGGCTTTTGCCATCAACATTGGAACAATTTGTGCAAATTAACCAGAATATTCTAAAGTTGTAACGAGCTCCACCAACGGCCTGGAAAACATTCCACGTCCTAATACATAGTCATGACTCATAATATGTTCAGAATGCACCCTGTGGAACCCCTGCTCAAAATACCCAGAGATCAATTTTCAATAGACTGACAAATAGAGGACATTAAACATTACTCATAGAAACAGTGTTTATTTAATCTTTAATGCTACCTAATGCATTTTGGTCAAAGTCACCAGTTCATGTTCAGGCTTTATTGTGTGGAAAATGGATGTGCTATTAATAAGTCAATACAAACATGAATATGGTTTCAATTGGAAATCATTAGGTTGCATTAAATGGCAAATGAAATCCATAGGAAGGATTTGTTTTATTTTGTTTGTAAGGAGCCAAAGGCGCCCTGAGAGGCATTTCTTCGCTCAGTAACAAGGAGAAATGATTGGCTTCTGCTGCGGGTGGATTACAGTCTGAGCTTTGCTTCGTTCTCATTAGGCTGGAGGTGGGAGGGGGAAGGGTTGGGCGGTGCCTTTCCCCAGCACAGCTGTTGGGGGCTGTTGCCAAAATCACCTTGCGATACCATGAAGATCGAGGCTGGTGTGGCCCAGGTGGAGCTGATGTGAAGCCCTGCACCTAATGAGGGTGGCTCACCACATTCTCCTGGGTCATCAGCTCTTGCCAAGGCTCTACCTGCGCATGTGCTAGTCTTGGCTCACCTGCAGCACCATGCAAGAGCACGCGGGCCTTTATGTGGTTAGAAGTTCTTTACAAGCAAACGGACACAAAAGCTGACTTGGGAGGCCCAAATAAATATCCTGTTAAAACTGAGATGTTTTGGTGCTGGCCTGGAGATGGGGGAGGGTAAATGAGGGTAGCAAGGGTATCTAGATTCAAATTCTGCTCTGTCCCCTTTCCCCCTTTGTGCCCTAGGGACTCTCTTCCACCCTCTGCTGTCACCAGTATCCACCTGTTCAATCTGATGACCCCTTGAATAAGGTGTGTAAGATGTCAGTGCATAGTAGAGCTCACAGATAACAAACACATTTCTTGACACACAGTCTTGCTCTTGTAGCTGGTCTGAAACTTGCAAGCATGCTGCCTTGGCCTTGCCAAGGCTAGGATTACAGGCGTGAGCTGTTGTCTTGGCTGGCTTTATGTCAACTTGGCTGACACAAGCTAGAGTCGTCTGAGAGGAGGGAACCTCAGTTGAGAAAAGGCCTCCTTAAAACCCAGCTGTGGGGCATTTCCTTAATCTGAGATTGATGTGGAAGGGCCCAGCCTTGTGGGAGGTGCCGTCCCTGGCCTGGTGGTACTGGATTCTATAGGAAAGCAGACAGAGCAAGCCATGGGAACAAGCCAGTAAGCAGCACCCCTCCATGGTCTCTGAATCAGCTCCTGCCTCCAGGTTCCTGCCCTGTCTGAGCTCCTGTCCTGACTGACTTTAGTGATGGACTACAGTGTGGAAGTGTAAGCTGAATAAACCCTTTCCTCCCCAGCTTGCTTTTGGCCTTGGTGTTTCATTGCAGCAATAGGAACCCTAACTAAGACAAGTTGGTGTCAGGACAATGGGCGTTGCTGTGACAGACCTGGTCATGTTGTTTTGGGGAGGATTGTGGAGGGACTTTGGAACTTTGGGCTAGAAAAATCTCTGAGTGTAGAGAGCAGTGCAGACGATGGAGGCCTGGCTTGTGAGATTTCAGGGGGAAGCAAAGACTCTACCAGGATCTTTGTGTGAAGCTCCGTGGTCCTGGTTAGCTGGGGCTGAAGAATCAGCTGTGATTAACAAGATATCAGAACCACTAAAGTGAAACCTTGGCTTTGCTGGAATACTCAGTGCTGATTGGCTAGAGCTGAGAAATTAGTACTGATTAAGAGGAGCCTGGCATACTGGGCATAGTGATCCACAAACTTTAGTCCCAGCACTTGGGAGGCAGAGGCAGGCGGATCTCTGAGTTTGAGGTCAGCCTGGTCTATAAATTTAGTTCCAAACCCTGTCTCAAAAACAAAAACAAATAAAAAAGGCAGGGGTCAGGGTTGGAGGTGAAGTGGGAAAAAGACCAGCATCATTGAGGTGTTTGAGGTGAAATATTCTGGGAAGCATTCCCCTAGAGGACACAAAAGTTTTGTTTCAGAGGTGGTCAAGGTTAGTAGCCTAAGAGTCACCCAGGTGGTACTGGTTGTGAAGGCGTGTATGGGTCACGAAGAGCAGCTGAGGCTTGGCGCTGTGAGAGGCCATTGGTGAAGCTGCAGCCTCAGTGGCGGTTGAAGGCCCTGGACTGAGGGGTTGTGCAGAGAAGTTGAGGCTTGGCATGGTGAAGAGAGCTCATGAGAGGCTGTTGGGAAAGTGCAGCCCAGTTACAGCAGAAGACCCCAGTGTTTTGGAGATGCCAGTACCATGGAATGAACACCAAGAACTTCAGCGGTGGTTGTAATAATAATTTGGGGTCCCCAGCAGCGAGACTCAAAGTTGAGACCGCATGGTCAGGTCTCCAATGGCGGCGGCGAGTCCCCAGCTTAAGCGGGAGGTCATGGCGGCAAATGGCAGCAGGCAGTATGAGACCAGACAGATAGATTAAGTTATAAGCACTTATTAAGGTGGATTATCGAGGGGAAGAAGCAGAAGAGGGGAGAGGAGGGAAGGGGAAGCGGGAGAAACCCCCCCCCTCCTGAGAGCCCTGGGGACAGAGAGAGAATGGGGCTGCAAACTGCAGGCTTGCTTGTTTGTAGACTAGGAGTGGGCGTGGCTCACTCTTAAAGGGACAGAATCATTACAGTGGTGGAGTGGAGCCAGCCAGAGCCCAGAAGACTAGCTGTGTGTGCTGCAGAGGGCAGAGCTGGAGAAGTGACCCAAGCCCTTTGGAGGAGCCCAGAAAACAGTGAGTGGATCCCAGACACTGGGTGTTATGTTACTTACACTGCTGGCAGTGGGGTTTTGCTTTGTTCAGACTGTGACTGTGCCCTGGTTCTTCCCTCTTGAAGTAAGAAAGTATTTATTTATTTATTTTTTCTTTTATGAGAGACCACAGCTGAGAAACTTTGCATTTGTAAAGGCTGTGGGACTTTTAAAGTTATTTATTATTTTAATGTGAGATCTTGGGGATGAATAAGAAAGGTTTTAAAATGATGTGTTTGTGTGTCAAGATGACAAGGGAATAAGTTGTGCTAGTTTTCTGTCAACTTGGTACAAGCTAGAGTTATCTGAAAACGCTTTACAGTTGGGCAGCGGTGTCTCATGCCTTTAATTCCAGCACTCAGGAGGCAGAGGCAGGTGGATCTCTGTGAGTTTGAGGTCAGCCTGGTCTGCAAAGTAAGTTCCAGGACAGCCTGTTACACAGAAAAGCCCTGTCTCAAAACAAAACAAAAAAAATGCTTTACAGCTGGATTTTATGGATCGATTGATTAATTGATTGATGAGGAAGCCAGTAAGCAGCATCCCTCCATGGCCTCTGTACCAGCTCCTGCGTCCAAGTTCCTGCCCTGTTTGAGTTCCTGTCCTGACTTCCTTTGACGATGAACTATGATGTGTTAAGTATAAGCTGAGCAAACCCCTTTCTCCCCCAACTTGTTTTTGGTCATGGTGTTTCCTTATAGCAATAGAAACTCTTAACTAAGGCAGCTGGGATGTAATATTACTTTAAGAACAGTTATTTTGGGAGCTGGACTAGCTGTAGCTCAGTTCCTGATATGACAACATCTCTCCTAACATGGACAGGAAACATGTTTTTCTATTGCCATGAAGGGGCCTCTGGTTCTTGGTTCTGTCTGGAGACGGGCAGGCAAGCTTCAGGAGGGTCCATAGAGACCAGCTGAAAGCCTGTAGTCACTGAGAACTGTTCCTCCAGCCTGGAGAACATCTGGGAGCCAGGTGGATATGGCTTGATGGGTCCTTCTTTAGGAGTGTTGGATAAATGATGGTTGGTCCTACTGAACAGGCGAGAGTGTCGGGAAGATTCGTCCTACGTACTCCCGAGGGTTACGTTGGAGTACATAACTCATCCCAGATGAAAACAAATCTCACTAAGCAAGTGTCAGGCAAGGGTCTGAATTCTTTAGCCCCTTGTAACTATCTGTAATTAGCGGTTGTAGAAGTATGAGTATGGGACTTAAGAAACAACTCAGATGTGGCATTGAACGTAGCACGGGTCTTTTTTTGGGGGGCTTTCTCAGAACTTTGTTCTGTTTCTGTGTCTCATGGTGTAAACATTCATGGGGAATGCTTTTGCTCAGTACCTAGCCATGGCCTGGCTAACTCACTTGGCCTCTTTGAGCCCAGTGTTTCTATTTCAGCTACCTGGCAGGACTACAAAGGTTGAGAGACCAAGGTAGCGTTGCTGAAGGACTTTCTAATTCAACACGTGACAGACGCTTCACATGGAAGTGCTTCCAAAACAGGCACAGAAGCTTGAACTCCTTGCGGACTTGTCCAGAGCAGCATCTCCGGGCAGGGAGTGTCCCCAGAGGTCATCAGCTCTGCACTATTGTAACTTCACAATGTCACCTCTAAAACAGTCTCTAGAGACCAGCTTGGGAATTCCACCGGTCTGAGTTCTACCTCAACCTTCCCTGCTTTCTGTGTGACCCTGCACCAAGGCCAGAGCCCTGTGCCCTCAGAGCTATAGTTTCAAAAGCTCTGAATCATGGGTAAACTCACTGTTCAAGGAGGCATTGCCTGAGAGAATTGTGTTTTGGGAAACAATGTGCTGCCACCCTCCTGTGCATGTCGTAGGTTCTCAAGAAGTAGCAGCTACATTTCCATCCAGTTTGCAAAGTCTGGGTTAGGTCAGGCTGGGGATCATGGCTTCTTCTTAGCCCTTGAGATCCCAAGTCTCTGACCAGAGTCTCTTTCAGGCACAGTCTGGGACTTAGTGGCATCTCTCAACCTCCTCACATGCTCTCGTCTACAGATAGAACTTCCCCGATGAACTGCTGTTCGGTTACTGTGAATATCTAATAGGAAGGATTCATTTAAGCTCATGGTTTGAGGGTACACTTCACCATGGTGGGGGACTCCATGAGGCTGCATGTTCATGTCGAGACTGGCTGGGGAGGAGAGCTGGAAGCTGGGCTGGACTCTAAACTCAAGGTCTGCCCCCCCCAACTCAATTCATTTCCTTCAGTAGATCTCTTCTCCTAAAGGTTCTAAAATGTCCCCCCAAAGCACAGTCAGCTGGAGACCAAGTGTTCAAACACAGGAGCCTGTGGCAGACATTCTGCATTCAGATTGGAATACTAGGCTTACAACAGTTTGTCTGTAGTCCGAATACAGTTGTATCACCATGCCGTTGTTCATCTTGGTGATTGACTACATTTAATACTTATGTGGTCAATTGTTCTTTATCAGAGTGAGGCCAAAACAAAAACAAAACAAACAAACAAAAAACCATGGGCATTTTTTAATCATCCTGGAACCTGGGACGAGATCTAGGATTAAATGTTCTCTTTCCCAGGGCAGCCACCAGGATGCTGAGAGAGTCTGGCATGTGATAGAAGCAAAATGACAAGCGCTGTTGTCATTTGACCTCTGGGGAACCAGGCAGTCATCTAGGACTTGAAAAGGATACAAATGAGTGTCTCCTACTCCCCGGCTTCTGGAAAATGGCCTTCATTTTCGGTGGTGATTACAGTAAATGACACCTGGAAGGGAGAGCCTACAATGATGGCTCCAAGTGCCATGGATTAATGGAAGAGTGTTTGATATGTGTGTCATGAAAGTGGAGGAGAGCATTCGAGTCAGGAAAAAGGGGAGTTAATAGAATAATTAGAAACAGGAACTAGCCCTTCCTTGTGGCAGTTTCTGGGTCTTAAGTATAGAAATTGTATAGGCTTGGCGCTAGCATGCTCCCTACCCAGAGCTGAACAGATTATCTTCAGATATGCTCCGTAGCTTCACACTGGTGAGAGCAAGGTTTCTTGAAAGCCTTAGGTCGCACATACATCGAGCAGGGTGAAGCCAAGGTAACAAATGAAAAGATTTGCTTGTTTCTTAAAAGAGTGGGATGTGGCGTGTGCCTGGCTTCTCAGGATAAAGTTAAAGGGACTTTGTGAGGGGCCTCAACACAAGGAACAGTTTCTGAATTCTATCCTTCACCTTGGTCATCCGAAAAGGAGCCAGGAAACTGATACGGGGGCTGTATATAGTTCAGAGAAGGAAAAGTTCAATGAATAGACTCATTTAACCTGAAGCAGGTCAGCCCAAGAGGTCATCTAATCACAGCAGTGCAGGATGCGAGGGCTGTTCAGGAAAGAGGCCAGCTTTGTCTTGGGAGCTGAGGAGGATGGAGCTGAGCAGGAAGGAAATGGTATAGGTAAGCTGTCCCTGAGAGAGGACATGGCATCTGTGGAGATGAGCTAAGAAGTCTTGTCACCCTCCGTTGACTGATTTCATAGGGAGGAGCCTCACTGGACAATGAGTCAGGTAGCCTTGGATGCTAATTGTCCTCAAATATCTCTACCATTCTGTGGTTCAGAGTTACTAGCAAATAAGAGCAATTGGGTACCGAGGACTTACAAGGAGGGCAACTGAGTGATTTTCTCAGGAGCTGGAAGCCTGGCAGGCCAGGCAAGAGAGCCCTGCCAAGAACACTGACCTGGGATCACCACAAAAGTGGCTTCAGATTCCAGAATGCAGATCTAGGAACCACTGGCTCCAATGTGGGCTCATGGGGTTCAGCTTCAAAGGAGGCTATCCAGTTCCAAAGGCAAGGATGTGCTCTCTGTTTAATCTCTGTTACTTTCCTTGTCCTGGTGACCAGAATGTCTCACAGAGAAAATCAGATAGGAGAGGTATGTTTCAAAATTTTTAAACTATCATGTCAGGGTGAAAACATGGTTGCAGAAGTGATTCTTTTTCTTTTGTTTCTTT
>JAQHUG010000018.1:494206-525739 GCA_028555095.1 Dicrostonyx torquatus | reverse complement strand
GGCTGCAGAAGTGGTTCTTACATATAATAGCAACATGAGATTGTTGCTTTTTAGTTGGTGGGAGACAGGAAACAGGGAGCTCAGGCTAGACCCAGGGGTGGGAATAACCTTAAAAACCCACTCTAGCAACTTTCACCAAGCCAAGCCCCACATTCTGAAGGCTCCATAGTTTTCAAAGTAGGACCCCAAGCCAGGGACAAGAATTTAAAACAGGAGCCTGTGGGGAACAGGTCAGATTCAATTCACAATGGTTCTTTTCTCTGGGAACTGGCTCACAGGTAAGGGACTGAGCCAACTGTGAGCAGGCATCTTAGCAGAAGGGCTCTCATGGAGTGTCTTCCGCTTACAGAGCTATCCTGGTTTCCTGCATTGTGTCCTGGAGGGGGCAGAGACTTGGAATTAGGCTAGACCTAAGGTTGAGGGAAATCTTCAATTATTTTTTCTATTACAACAACAACAAAAAAAAAATCAAAATAAGACCTCTTGATCTCTCAGGGGTATTGTGAGGCTTAAGATATGAAACTTCTGGGTCTAAAACCTAATGTATAGTGCGTGATCCAAAATGATTTTTCCCTCCTTTTCGCTTTCTTGGCTTTCATTTTATTTATTTGGTAATCACCTTTCCATATGAAGTAGGTAAAAGCAAGCTCTCTTATGGAGAATACTGGGAAAATTCCTGGCTTAGTCAAGCCAGAAAGCATGAGGAGTTTGGGAGGTCACAGGATTAAGCATGTATACAAACACCTGTGGCATGAGAAGGGACTCAGCATTTATAGGATCTACTCCTATGCAGGAGCAAAGGTGAAGGAGCTGTCTTGTCTGACCTCTTACCATCTGAGTTGTATCTCAGAGAGAGATTGATTGGTTCAAGGCATCGCCATGGCTGGCTCTGTTCGTTCTCTCAATCTATATGCAAGCGTGTACACACACACACACACACACACACACACACACTGTCTCACCCCCACCCCCCACCCCGGACTTCTTTCTCTCTTTCTCACACACACTGCTTTCTGTTTTCCCAAAACATGACATCTGGCTAAGAATCACATTGTAACAATACAGTCCATTCTTTCCCCTTTATCTATGGGAGTCATGGCTTTCTCCCCTGAAGGGTTTGCACTGCCACTTTACCCTGTGGACTTATTCAAAAGAAAGGGATTGTGATAAGTAGATGGCTCAGACACTTGGGGACTCATGGCTACCCCAATAGTAGGGAGCAGATAAAGGCAAGGATTCAAAATGGACCTTACCTTGGTTTCCCTGAGTGCCTAGAGTTCTCAACATCATAACTAACTTATAACCAAAAAGCCTAATAAAGCCAATAAGTCAAAAAGTCAAAAGAAAACAAACAAACCAATAAGCCTAATAAAACCAGGGTGCAATAAATGTGGGCTGGATCTTTATGAGAAATGGTGGCAACCAAGTTTCTAGGGGGATAACTCACCTATGACTCTTGGGGGCTTTCTAGATTACACCCTAGTCTTCATGGTTGAGGTTGAGAGTGAGGGGTGGGAGGCGGGATGTGTTGGTAAATGCTTGAAGCTGTGCTCACCATGGAAATCCTTGTCTCCCTTACAGCCTCACACCATGGCTACTCAGTATGTAAATGAGATCCACTTCAAGCATATATACTCTTACATCTAGCCTTTGAACATCTTCCCCAGTCATTCAGGAAGCAGCAACCTAAGAGAGGACTTTATATCAGCGAGGGGCATGGTCAAAGAGTTCCCTTGGGGTGTGGGTAGACAGGTATGGGTAAGAGGAAGTGCTTGGGGGCTTCTTCCTCTTGGAGGAGACAGCATTTGAGAAGGATCTTAAAGAATACACTTAGCAATTATCTCCCCCTCCTTTCTTCCCTCTCTTCACGCATGCCCGAATCTATCCAACCTGTCATTCATTAATCTCTCCTCCACATTCTCATTCATCCACAGGGTGAGTCATTTATCAAACAGCTATTATGACCCTGCTATGTGCCAGGGACTGCACCGGGTTCCTTTACACACACTTCTTGTTTAGTTAGAGCAATTCTGTCTGGCCAGTTCCACCACATCAGATTGGGACATAGGGATGATGACTCCAGGCAAACAGAATTCTTCTCCTTTCCAGTCTACCTCGTCTTCCATCAAGGAAGAGGCATCTACTTATCTTTAAGAGCCCCTTCCCCTGACTTTAGCACCCTGGTTTACCTTCAACTTTACTTCCCATTTCCAATCCTTTCAAGCCGTTTCTCCCCAGTCTAAATGGGCCAGAGGAAGCCCAGGACCTAACATGGTTTTTCACTGACCAGCATCTAAGTCCCATCATGAATTCAAGATCTTGTGTGAGCTACTGGATTGGTCTTCAACTCATTTTACTTTTCTTTCTCTCTCTCCTTTTAATTTTAAAAATTCTCACCTCTCCTCTCCTTCACTTTTATGTCAACTGAGTTAGGAGACCCCCTCCGTGAATATTTCCTTTAGGATTACTGGCCTCTCTTAAACTGGTCTCTAACAGGGTGTGGGGATGACTCATGCCTGTAATCCTTTCAATTCAGGAACCTGAGAAAGGGGTGCCGTGAGTTGGAACCCTATCTTAGAGTTGCCCATATCTCCTGATAATAACAATTTGGTACCATTTGGGGAAATGCAGTAAAAACACTCATTGGTGTGGCCGAGTGTGAAGGCTGTTGCCATCATGGAGGCACTGAACCTGAGAACTAGGCTCTACCTGATTCTCATGGTCAGTAGGGCTACTTAGTGGAACCCTGTCTCAAAACACAACACAGCAAAAACAAAAACAAGACAAGCAAAACAACTCCCTGCACAGAAAGAACTGTTACAAGCTGTTATGCTGAACTCCCATCCTGGCGATCTGCTGTTCTTCCTTCTGGAAATAATGCAGAAGGTGGTATCTGGAGCCTCTAAGGCACAGCCTGTAGTATGATCCAGCTCCTGACACTGGGAGCAGGGGGCAACTTCCTACTGACCATGAGAATCAGGTAGAGCCTAGTTCTCAGGTTCAGTGCCTCCATGATGGCAACAGCCTTCACACTCGGCCACACCAATGAGTGTTTTTACTGCATTTCCCCAAATGGTACCAAATCGTTATTATCAGGAGATATGGGCAACCACACCTTGTGGGGGTGTGGGAGTGCGAGGGTGGGAGTGAGGGTGAGGAGTGGTTTATTCCTCTTTAACTGCCAGTCCTTACCCCACTGTTAGATTGAGCCATCTTGATGCTCCCAGATTTACCTTCATTCTGCAGGTCAAAACAGCAATGCAAGGTTTCCTTCTGACTTGTGTGTTTTCTTCAGCCTCATTTTTCTTCCCCATGGTATCACAGACTGAACGCAATGTTAAACTGCACTGTGCCTGTCCATGGCAGTGAACCTTCTGGAAATGGCCAGTGGGAGAGTGGATCACTCCAGACGAGATTAGTGTTCTTGTAAAAGGTGGGGATGCATGCTTCCTCCCAGCTCTCTGCTGGAAGAGACCACAACAAGAACTCCTACAGGTCAGGCATGGGGGCTTCGCCAGATATCACTTCCTCACCCCTCACCTCGGACCTGCAGCAGCTGCAGCGGGGAGAAGTAAATGCTTGTGGTTGGGATCACTTCATCTATGGTCATTTGTCATAGCAACCCTAATGGACCAAGACAAATGGAACAGTAAGATCTGGCAGCATCCCTCCTGAGTGGGTTTTCGTCCATGTTCCCACACCTTCATAATATAGAGCAGGAGTTTTGCAGACACAGCATCAAAACACTCAGCTTCTACAGGAGGGGGTTCGAGGCCGGTGTGACACAGCAAGGTGATGCGAAGCAAGGAGAGGTTAGGAGATGGAACAAGGACCCAGGGATGGGGTGGCGAGTACAGTTGTACAGAAACCCAGGCTCAGATGTGTGGAGTGACAGCAAGTACTTCTTCATTTTGACCTAAAAAATAAAAAAAAATCTTTAAGTCCTATTAGAGTGATTCCTTAAAAGTATCCTAACATTGCGATAGCCATATAAAGTAGAGATCCCTCGGCTTCAAGGAATATGTGTTCAATCCATCCAGAAAGTGCTATGTTGAACAAATTTATGGAGTAGGACTTGGCAGAGTGGTAGAGTGCTTGCTTAGTATAACCAAAGCTCTGAATTTGGTTCCCAGTATCCTCTACAACAAATAAAAAACAAACATCCCATGAGCTAGGATCCCAGAATGAATGAAGCAGGGAGCCGAGCACCTCCATTCATCCGTTGGTACTTTAACAGCAGATGCGATATGACCTCATACCATGCCTTTCCCGCCACGGCTTACCCTCAAACTGTGAGCCCAAATAAACCCTCCCTTCCACGGATCTCTTTTCTGATAGGTGTTTCATCTCATCAAGATAACAAATACAGCCAGCGTCAGCCGGCCGCACTCTGCAGAAGATGCTCTTGCACGGGTCGCCGTGGAAACACACTTAGGTGTGAATCTGCAAAAGTATATCCAGAAAGGTTGAGTGATAAGGTCAGCCCATTTCTAGAAGATGAGTGCCTACAGCTGTCTCCAAAGCAGATGCCAATCATCTTAGCTGCCAGCCCTAGCTCAAGAAAATGTGCAGCCCTGGGCTAGTGAGATGGCTCTGTGGGTAGAAGTACTTTCTGCCAACCTGATGTTCTGAGTTCAATACTTAGGACCCACATGGTGGAAGGAGATGAACAGTTCCCACAATCTGTTCTCTTGACCTTCACAAGCTCATCTGGCATGCATACGTGCATCCCCACACATAATAATGTAATTTAAAGAATATATGCACCTATAGGATACTGGGAAATTGGGGTCCCCTCTTGGAGTTCATAGCCTCATTAACAGAAGAATTTAAGAACAGACTCAAATGGAAGCTTAAAGACAATTTTAGAAGGGAAACTCCGAAACAGGCAAGCTGTAAATATAGCAGCTGCCAGGAGGGAGACAGAAGAAGGAAAGCCAAGCCATTTTCGCTGGCATGGAGGTCAGCTAGACATTGGACAAGCAGCCATGTATCGGGAGGGGAGCAGAAGAGAAAGACTGAAGAAAAAACATCAGTGTACCAGAGAAAGCGTACTTAGGGTCTGCTCAGTACCTGGATGAAAAGTGCAGAAGAAAAAGAAAAATGATGCTTTTCTAAGTTAGGCCGACCCAGTAGAAGTTCACGGCAGACCACGGGGACTGAGACAGAGCTGGGAGTTTGGGAAGAAAGGGTGCATTATCTCATTAAAGGTCTAACTGTTCTTCCCATCTCTTTAACATGGCTTCAGATGTAGCCCTTCCTAAGGGGTAGTCTTTGGATCAACTCTTTAGGGAACAGACCATGGCCTATGTCTGCCCTGAGGTGGTTTCCATCCTATTGTCTAGGAGGCAACAGTTTTCAGTTAATGGACTTTCAATGATGCTGCTGCTGGATTTTTTTTTTTTCATCTTCAAGGCTGGGTTTTTCTGTGTAGTAGTAGCCCTGGCTGTCCTGGAACTCACTCTGTAGATCAGACTGGCTTCAGACTCAGAGATCCACTTGCCTCTGCCTGAGTGCTGGGATTAAAGGCGTGAACCATCGTGCTGGTTCCATGCTACTTCAACACCTGGGTAGGAACACTACAGCTGTGGAGCTGTGGTCTTTCATGTGCCTGACCATGGTCAATGCATGGGTCAATCAAGCAGGAGATGACTAGGCTCTGTGGGCCTACAGGAGGGGAGGAGTCCCCGTGTTATACTGTGTTGGTCACAGTCCCCAAAGATGTCAACTGCCTATGTAGTGATTTTGAATGTCAATAATCCATTCTCAGGTCTTTTTCTTTCTCTTAATAGTCATACTGTGTCCTTTAAGGGGCTCTTTCTTAGGCCACTGGTGGCAGGACACATAGTAGGCACTCAATAAATATTTGCCAAGTGAATGAATGGGTGGTAATCTAGCACTAATCCTCTCTTGAGCTCCCCACCCCCAGGAAGAAATAAAAGATGTCCATTTTTGGCTCAGCCACATTCAGGCAAACTTCCATATTGCTGCCAAGTCCTGCCATCTGCCACCTCCGAGATGCAGGTGCTGGGCAGCCTCGGCGCCCACAAAGCCCGGCCGCGGGCACAAAGGCCCGATGTGCACTGATAATTGCTGAGGCACAGCCCGCCAGGCCAGTTAGGCTGATGCAAGTTTGCTGGGCTGCTGAGATTTGCATACAGATGGCCAGTCTCGGGTGCAGGGAGCATTGCTGCCATAGCCACTGCCTTGCTCTGGGTAGATCAGCCTGCAACCCCTTTGAGAAGTGTAGTCAAAGGACTACAGCCCAGCCCAAAGAGGCCTCATTCCGCAGGTCCTGAATAGTCAGCTATTCAGTGGGTGTTCTTTGAAATTTGAAGAAAGAGAAAGACACACACACACACACTTGAGAGCAAGACAGCGATAGGGATAAGCACAGACAGACAGACAAGGAGATTTGCTGCTGTTTTGAATCAGGGTCTTACTCTGTAGCCCAGCCTGGCCTGGAACTTGCTACATAGCCTTGATTGGTCAAGAATCCAGCAATCTTCTTGCCTCAGCCTCCTAAGTGCCGTGATTGCAGAACCGTGCCCCCAGTACTGATATAAGATAGGGAAGTGGAGAAAGAGAGGAGAGACCCTTGGATTTAAAAAAAAAAAATGTTTGAAAGGAAGTAAAGAAAAAAGAAGAGGGTTTTCCCCTCTCTTCCCGTTGTGAGGCTAGGATATGTTGGGAAGGGAGCCAGGGTCCAGCCTCTGAGCCAGTCGCCGGAAGTTAGGGGCTGAGCATTGCTATTCTGGGATGCATCCTGAAACGTGTGGTGCATTGGCCTCCTGGTTACTGGACTGAGGGTCTTCCAGAGACTGAAATGTGTAGACATTTCGAAAACAGAAAAACAAATGAAATTCCATTGTCATAAAAAAAAGGTCCCCTGAGGCCTGAGCTGCAAGAACTGACTCCACCTTGTATCCTGGAGCCCAGGACCTGTCCCCTGGGACACTGCTTTTGATTTTTGTGCCTCTGTCTCCCTGGGTTTGGAGACAGTTTCTCACTGCCTGCTGGGTGAGTGAATGAGTGTCCAGACCCAGGCTTCTGCCAGGGCTCTGGGCATCTAAAACATGGGACACAGGGCAGGTGCTGCCACCTCCCAGTTCAGCCGAGCTCTCTGTTTAACAACCATCTAAGTCTTTGCTCTATGTTTACTAATATTCCTGGCCTTCAGCCCTCCCGTCAGCTCCCCTGCCACCAACTTCAGTGAATAACCCACTCGGCTAGGGGAAAGAAAGGCCTTATTGAAGGAGTGTGGCCTCCCTTGTCCAAACTAAATGAAAGGGAAATAGAAGAGCAACAGGATGGAGATTTCGCCCGTTCACAACTGCATGAGGAAACCTGCTTCTTCTCTGGTGGCTCTGGGAGAGAAGTTTGTGAGTGAGCCCTGGCTCCCCGTTCTTCTCCTTCCAGCTAAGCAGACACCAAGACTCACATTCTCCTGCGTTACAGCCTGGTGGCTCCTCACGAGCTGGTTCACAACCCCTGAAAACTGGGGAACCCTTTCTGTCTTTAACCCTCCCCAACCCAGATTCTGCCTGTGTCCGGTGGAAAAACTCAACTTGTTTATTCCTCTCTTTCTTGAAAGCACGGAATGACTGACTGCTGTCACCCAGAAGATAAAGACAGAAGTCACCAGGTTGGCATGGAAATACCTTTGGTCCAGCTTCTGCGACCTCCCTAGCCTTCTCTCATTCCACTGTCCCTCACAGCCGGGTCGTGAGCCACTGAGATCTTCTGTGGCTCACTTTCTGTCTGTTTGCTCTCACAGATCCATGTCTTTGTAATGCTTCTTTGGTCCCATTGAATAAGATGAGGTTTCTCCTCCCTCATCTCTCCTTCTCTCCATCCATTCAAATGCGAGGACATGCATCACTGTAGAGTCCCCTGCCATGGTACCATAAGATCCTCTCCCAAAGTAGAGGGAATTGTCTCTGCCAGCTAGCTGGAGACCTTGGTGGTTGTTGTTATTGTTGTTTGTTTTTAATCAGTCACAGAGAGATGCCCTTGAGACCAACAACCCATGTGTGGTGGTTTGAATAAGATAGGCTCATATATGTGAATGTTCAGTCCCCAGATGATGAGCTGTCAGGGAAGAATTAGGAGGCATGGCCTTGTTGGAGTAGGTGTGTCACTGGCAGTGGGACTTGAGGTTTCTAAAGCCCACAGCTTCCTGTCCCCTCCCTCTCTCTCTGTCCTACACCCGCATCTGCCTTCTGCCTGAGGATAAGGATGCAAAGCTCTCAACTACTTTTCTTACTTTTCCAGCCTCATCATCCTGCCTGTGTGCCACCATGCTCCCTTCCCATGATGCTAATGGACTAAACCTCTGAAACTATAAGCCAGCCCCAGTCAAATGCTTTCCTTTCCAAGCGTTGCCTTGGTCATGGTTGTCTCTTCACAGCAATAGAACAGTAAGACAACATGAGGAGCTTTCTCAGTGTTTTCATTTTGAGTCTCCATGTGGACACCAGGGGACATCATACCCAGAGGACCCATCATGGGGAGTCGGCCACAAGAGAAGAGAAATTACCCAGGTGGGAACATAGCTGTCACAATCTCTTTCTCCCTCCCCCGAAAGAACCAGAGCAAAAATCCTTTGAGGTGCTGTATTGTATTCGTTCAGTCAATAGTTAAGTGGATGAAGCAGCGAGGCATTCATGCAGTGACGTTTTGTGACTTATTCCCAAAATGTTCATAGTGTTCATTTTCACAAATCCATACCCATTTAGCAACTTTTTCCAAATAACTTCACGCCTCTTGGTCTTCCGTGGAATCTGCTCCAAAGCAACATGATTAGGTCTCAGCAAGAAGAGAAGGATAGGCCAGGAAATCAGGAGGAGGCTGGAAGATCAGATGTTCAAGGTCATCCTTAGCTTCATAGTGAGTGTGAGGCTAAGCCAGGTTATATGAGACCTTGTCTCAAAAAAACTCAGACAGGAAGGAAGGAGGAAGGGAGGGAGGGGAAAGAAGGGCCGGAAGAAGGAAGGAAGAAGAAAGGGAAGGGACAGGGAGGAAAAACAGTTGTTAGAAATAGGTGACCAAAAATGGATTCTCCAAGGCAAGTGGTCTCTTTGGTGGCTAGGTTTGGTGGCTTTCGGTTGATGAGACCTTTTCTCTGGATGTCACCGTGTTCCACTTTAACTTAGCAACGGGCATAACAGTGTCAAAGGCTGGGGTTGGAGTGGATGGCTGAGACTGGAGAGGATGAAATAATAAATACGAGAAAACACCCCCGCATCATAGATGCCGTCAGTTTGATCCTATTTGACTCGGTATATGAAGGTGTGATGAAAACAGAGAGCTGATGTCAGGGGACTGTGAGAACCTGCAGTTGTGATGATCGTGACCCAGAGCCAGGGACTTCAGCTTGCTGTCCATTCGTTTCCTTGGTTTGACAATAACACCAGCACACTGGGATTTTTGCAAAGTTACATGAAATAATACTTGCTGTAAACCATCTGGGGGAACAGTGTGAGGGGGAATTATTATTTATACTTGTCATTATTAAGAATGAAATAAAAAGATGAAATAAACTCATGAACAGGTTGGACCTTGTCTTTGTCAGGGTTTCTATTGCTGTAATAAAACACCATAACCAAAAGCAAGCTGAGGAAGGGGTTCCTTGGGCTCAAACTCCTGCATCATAGTCCACCATTGAAAGAAGCCCGGACAGGAATTCAAACAGGACAAGAACCTCGAGACAGGAACCGATGAAGAGGCCATGGCATGGTGCTCCTTACTGGCTGGCTCCTCATGGCTTGTTCAGCCTGCTTTCTTACAGAACCCAGGACCACCATCCCAGGGATGGCCCCACCCACCATTGTCTTTACTCCCCTTCTCCCCATTAAGAAAACTCCCTACAGCTGGATCTTAAAGAGGCATTCTCTCTCTCTCTCTCTCTCCCCCTCCCCCCTCCCTCTCTCCCTCCCTTCCTCCCTTTCTTTTCTGAAACAGAAAAGAAAGTGTAGCCTTGGCTGTCCTAGATCTCATTTTGTAGATCAGGCTGGCCTCGAACAAAGGGGAGAGCCACCACTGCCCAGGTGGAGGCATTTTCTCAATTGAGGTTCCCTCCTTTCAGAAGATTCTAGCTAGTGTCAAGCTGATATAAACCAGCCAGCACCAACTTCTTACCCGTAAGAAAATGTGAAGCAGGGGCTGGAGAGACGGCTCAGCGGTTAAGAGCATTGCCTGCTCTTCCAAAGGTCCTGAGTTCAATTCCCAGCAACCACATGGTGGCTCACAACCATCTGTAATGGTGCCCTCTTCTGGCCTGCAGACATACACACAGACAGAATATTGTATACATAATAAATAAATAAATAAATAAATAAATAAATAAATAAATATTTAAAAAAAAGAAAATGTGAAGCAGAGACAAATAACTGCCATGTGTGTGCTGCCCAGATTCTAAATGTCCAACATTTCCATTCATGAATTTCCTCTGTAATCTCACAGGCCTGGAGCCCTATAGGAATCTCTGTGTTTCTGTTTCCTAATTACCCGGGGCTAAGAGGCTCCTGAAATAGCTTAGAAAGCACCATTCAGTGCAACTCAGTTTAACTCAAGTCAACAGATGTTTGTAGACATCTCTAGATGTTGGGGGCACTATGTGGTGGAAAACAATGAAAATCATAGCTAACATAACATAACATAGCATAAAAGTCAAAAGCAGATCTCAATTGGGATGCAGATGTGGGTGTCTAGGGACCTTGACTCTGAGCCCTGCTCCGTAGCTTACTGTGTGACTTTGATCAGTAACTGAACTCCTTTCCCCCCACCCACCCCCAAAAAAGTTTCTCTGTGTAATAGCCCTGGCCATTCTTGGACTAGCTCTGTAGACCAGGCTGGCCTTGAACTCACAGAGATTCACCTGACTCTATCTCCTGAGCTCTGAGGTTAAAGGTATGCGTCACCACCACTGCAGACAGTAGCTGAATTTTCTGATGTTTGTATTTCCTCAACTGTATAAGAGAGGAGGAGAATCTTTTCCTGAAGGGCTGCTCTGAAGATGACTGCCGAGGCATAAGATGCTTAGCAGAGAGGGCATAAGATCAACTACTTAAAAGTGTAGGCAAGGCTACTGAGTTCCTTAAAAAGATGGGGTGGTTTGAGTTGAACATGGTGGCATTGCCGTCACTTGGGTGGGCATGGTGAAAGCTACTTTCACTGGCTTTTACATTTTGATTGTCCACTTGCTTGTATTAATAAAGGCCTAGACTATGATGGAGGCACACCTTTAAGTGGGTCTATGGAGAGGGCTCCAGAAAGGATTAAGCAAGGGGTGGAGATGCCTCTACCCTTGAGGGTGAGTGGACTTGGGGTCCCAAGGGTGAATAAAAGAGAAATAGGAAAAATCCCATTGAGCATCTGCATTGCTCCTTCCCCTATTCCTTGATCCGGCCAGATGTGAGCAAGCAGCCTGATGCTCCTGCTCCCACAGGCTCCAGCTGTTCCCGCCATCATGATGAAGTGTGTTCTCAGACACTGGGCCAGAAGAACGCATTCCTTCCTGCTGTTTGTTGGCAGGGATTTGGTTCTTCAGAACAAGGAGAATAATGGGTATACACAATGCAAATATCTCTGCTACGGTTTGTGAATGAATTCCCATGAAAATCATGTGTTTAAAACTTAATCTTCAGGACTGGAGAAAAGACTCAGTGGTTAAGAGGCTGATTTCCAGAGTTCAATTCCTAGCACCCACATGGCAGCTCACAACTGTCTGTAACTTCAGCTCCAGGGGACCTGATACCCTCACCCCGAGTATATACAGGCAAAACACCAGTGCACATTAAATAAACAAATATCTATATAAAAAGCAACCTTCAGTTGTGTTTTAGGGGTGGGGAGCTCTGAGAATTGATTAGGACTAGATGTGGTCATGAAACCGAGATCTTCTGATGACATTGTTTGTTTAACAAGAAAAGGGTGAGAAGGATGGGGATGTAGTTCAATTGGTAGAGTGTTTGCCCAGCATGAGCAAAGTCTGGGTTTGAGTCCAAACCCTGCATACAATGGGCATATTGACATATGTCAGTATGCTAGCACCCGGGAGATAAAGAAGGCAGGAGGGTCAGATAGTCCCTATCTCAAAATAAAATTGAAAAAAACAAGCCAAGTAATGTTGGCTCACCTTTATTCTCAGCACCTGGGAGGCAAAGGCAGATAGATATCTGAGGACAAGGCCAGCCAGGTATGCAGAACTATTTCCATGACAGTCAAGACTACACAAAGAAATCCTGTATTGAAAAACAAAAAGCCGATGGTGGTGCTACATGCCTTTAATTCTTGCACTTGGTAGTCAGAGGCAGGTGGCTCTCTGTAAGTTCGAGTCCAGCCTGGTCTACAGAGCGAGTTGCAGGACAGGTTTTAAAGGATTCCAAAAACCCTCTCAAAACAAATAAACAAACAAAAAAAAAAGAAAAAGAAAAAGAAAAAAAAACCACAAACAAACATAATAACCAAAGAAAACAAAACCCTAACCAACCAGAAAGGGTAGGGGCTGGGGAGAGGGTAAGGATCTTATGTTTCATCTCATCACATGACCCTGCTCTGCTATGATCTAGCTAGAAGACTCTTACCATATACCAATCAGATGGGACCATATTCTTGAACCACCTGACCTACAAAAGTGTGAGCTGAAGAAACTTCTTTCTTTCTAAATTATTGATCTTAGGTGTTTTGTTATAGTAATGAGTAATAGACCAAGTCATTTTCCATCACCGCTTTCCTTTAAGTCAGGATCAAGGAATAGGGGAATGAGCAATACAGATGCTCAATGGGATTTTTCCTATTTCTCTTTTATTCACCCTGGGACCCCAAGTCCACTCACCCTGGGCTGTGGGTTGTGAGCCAGTGGCCACAAGCATGGGAGGCATGAGTCAGCTCTTCAGTGTTGTGTATACCTGAGCTGTTTGGCAAATGGGGTGACCCTCAGACTTTGCTCCTGTTAACAAGTGGGAAATTCTCTCCTTGAATTATCACCCAAAAGAGAAAGAAGACAGAACGGAAAGAACTTTGTGAGTAGGAAGCTGCTGTAACCAGTGTTGAGGACTGTTGCCCTTTCTGAAAAGGAGGTCTGAAGAAAATCCTGTCAATTAATGAGCTTCATGAGCTCTGTTATTTCAGGAGGGGTGTTGTATATAGGGGAGAGAGGTGTGCGGGTTGTATGTTCCCAGCACCCGACTCCCAGCCCCCAGCTGCTGGCCTGTTCAGCCGCTGGTTGCTTGCTTATGCCCAAAATAACCACATGAGAACCGTATTCATTTAAACTTTGCCTGGCCCATTATCTCTAGCCTTTTCTTGACTATCTCTCACATCTAAACTAACCCATTATAAAAGTCTGTATGTCATCACGAGGTGGTGACTTACCGGACCGTTTCTAAGGTATGTCCATCTTCTGCGGGAGCCTCATGGCGACTGGCCACTTCCTTCTCTCTTCCCAGAACTTCCGTTCTGTCTACTCCGCCCACCTAAGGGCTGACCTATCTTACAATCCAGGCAGGGTCTTTATTTAACCAATGAAAACAACAGAAATACAGGAGGACCCTCCTACAGAGGGGATTTGGCACAGTGAGCTGGTGAGGGGTGCTGTTATTTTGATCTACAACCTTCATGCTCAGAGTGGTCCTTGGGCTTGAAGCCTTAGCTGGGAGATGGTTAGACATGAGAAACTTGGGAGTGGGAGATGGCTCAGTATTCGGTGTGCAAACCTTGTGGACCAGAGTCTAAATCCCTAGGACCCATGTAAACAGCTGGCTGTAGTATAATTTCAGCATATGCCTGAAATCCTAGTGCTCATGTCGGGAAGGTCACATAGGCTGGAGTTTTTTGGCTAGCCAGTCTAACTGAATCTGGGAGTTCCAGCTTTAGTGAGAGACCGTGTCTCAAAAAATTGGGTGGAGAGTGGCGGAGGAAGGCACCCAGTGTTAGTCTCTGTCCTTCATGGGCTTCTACAGGTACCACTCTGTGGTATGCTATTTTGTATTCTGACAAAAGTTGCCTGGAGATCAGAGGGTGGAGCCAGCCAATAGTTATGCAGAAACTGGGTAGTGGTGGCACGTGCCTTTAATCCCAGCACCCGGGAGGTGGAGACAAGGAGTGATAGGGTGGGGTCTAGATGTGATCTCAGCCTTTTGGATGCAGGAAGGAAGGGGAGAGGTAGGAAACAAATGGTGGCAGCTCCTGGTTCTCCGATCTTCCAGGCCTTTATCCCAATATCTGACTCCTGGTTTTTATTAATTAAAATGAAGTAGATTAACATTTCATGTTTCATCACCACCCTGAGGGGTGGGGAGATAGCCCATTCCCAATCACCCATAATATATAATGATAACATAAAGGGGATTTGTTTATTTTATGTGTATGATGTTGCACGTATATATGTGCACTATACGTGCGTGTCTAGTTGTCACAGAGGTCAGAAGAAAGGACCGAATCCCCTGGAACTGGAGTTATCCATAGCTGTGAGTCACCACGTGGGTACTGAGAATGGAAGCCAAGTCCTCTGAAAGAGCAACCCGTGCTGTTAAGGGCTGAGCCATCTTTCCAGCCTCGATCACCACTTTTAACTAAATACCCCTGCGCTGGTGCACAGTTAAAGAAGCACTCTTCTCCAGGCCTTGGGGTTAAAATAGAACAGAGACCAGCAGTGCTATGTAGGGCTGGGGGGAGGGGGGAGGATGGTTCCTGTGCCCCGCCCCCTTCAGAGTTTTGGGTTGCTTGGACTGATGTCAGAGCTAACTGTAAACAATGAAGAGAGAGGAAGTGAGGGATATCTTCCGTCAGATGGCTGGAAAGCCCTGGAGTCCTGCTGCAACTGCTCCCTTGGATGCAACTTCCCCAGTGTGTGGGTGATAGGGCCCCCCACCCCGATCTCAGATCATTCCTGGAATAAGCCTGCCTGGTGTACTGCAAAGAAATCTGACCAGAACAGCAGTCCTAGGAGAAGCTGCATTCTTTTCAAGGTCTACTTAGCTCAGTTGATATCACAAAGGCTTCTAATGAGGAGACCGAGTTTTGGAACTCTTAGGAACTCGCCGCTATCAGTTAGTTAATCATTAGGTCAACTTGTACCTCTTGATGGCTGGGCTGACTGTGTAGAATGGCAAGCTGACATTTTCGCTATTGCAGAATGAATTAGAGGTGGACCTGCTGCCCACCAAAGTGGATTCCGGCTTTCTTACATGTTGTTCTGGGGCTTTGTTTACCTGGAAACCTTGGCGTAATGGTATTTTGTTTGGGATCTAACAAATGAAGCTTGGCTGAAGGTCAGAGGGCAGAGCTGAGTCACTAGTCAGTCACAGAGGCCAGGTAGTGGTGGCACACACCTTTAATCCCTGCACTCGGGAGACAGAGGCAGATGGATCTCTGTGAGTTCAAGGCCACACTGGGCTATGTGAGTTGAATCTGTCTAAAAGAGAAACAGAGTTGACCCAAAAGGCTGGATGAGATGGGAGCTCAGATGCAATTTGAGGATTCAGTCTTAGATCCAGTCTGAGGTGAAGTCTGAGGATTCGTAGAGACAGGATCACCATTTTGGTCTGAGCGTTGCGTTGGTAGAGGTAAGAACTCTTTAGTGGCGGGTTGCTCTGCTTCTCTGATTTTTCAGCTTCTTCCCCGCCAATATCTGACTCTGGGTTTTTATTATTAAGAACAATTAGAATTCGTGCTACACCTTGGTCCCACATTTTCTTGTTTATTTAGTGCATAATAGGGGCTTAGGCTGTAATACATAGCTCAGTTGTGACCATCTCAGTGTGACCCAGATCTCAGTCCCAGCAGCTTTGGGGTGGAGCTCAATAGTAGAGTGCTTGCTTAGCATGCAGAAGGTCCTAATTTGACTCTTAGCAGGAAACTAACAGCACCTGGAAGCTAAGGGCCAGAAAAGGAAGAAGGGAATGTATTTCCCAAAGCTAGCCTTCTGGCTGGGCAGATGGCTCTGTGGGTAAAGTGCTTGCCATGCAAGATCAACGACCTGACTTTGATCCCTAGAACCTTTGTGGAGAAAAGCTGGGCGCGGTAGCACAGGCCTCTGATCTTAATGCTGTTAGGAACAGGAAGCCCCACGGGACTCACTGGCCAACCAATCTAGTCTCCCTAATCTGGGTAGTAGGCCAATGGGAGGCTCTGTTTAAAAAAGGCAGACAACATGAGAGGATGACCTCTGGTCTCCACAGGCATGGACACCCCAACATGTACACACCACCGTCATATATAGGAACCAACACACACACCACACACGCACGCACGCACGCACGCACGCATGTTCTCAGTGAATACTGTGCTCTCGAGAAGTCTATGCCATGAGGGGCAAGACACCTCCTTAGCAGCTGGTATTTTGCAGTGATTGCTATATGTCATCTTTATAAGGACCTCTGTAGGTCAGGATGACTGTACTTTCTAGTTAAAAAAACCAAGATGTGCTGAAGGTGTTTGTTTGTTTGTTTTGTTTTGGTATGACATTCTCCAGCTCTTGGCTTTGTTTTTTCTACCCCCACACGACTCACTGAGGTGGAAGGTACAGGGCAGGAGGGTGGAAAATGAAACCCTGTGTAAGATTGGTGCTTCCTGTGTGAGCTCATGCATGCTCCTGGAAGTCCAGTTTGGGAGTGGGCACACATGGTGGTTTCTAATGTGCACCATTCACGCCCTTGGCATCTCTATAGGTCAGTCAGTGGGTTTTTCTGATTTAGCAGGGCAGTGGTGGGACACACCTTTAATCCCAGCACTCGGGAGGTATAGCTCCATGAATTTGAGGCCAAGCTGGTCTACAGAACAAGTTCCAGGACAGCCATGGCTACACAGAGAAATTCTATCCTGAAAAAGGCAAAACAAACAAAACAACAAAAAACAAAAACCCAAACAAACAAAAAAAAAGGAACCCCCCCAAAAAAACAAAACAAAAGATTTTTTTAAAAGGTGAGAAATTAGGATTTGACAGCTTCAAACATCTGCACATCTGGACAAACTAAGATGGAAAGTCTTCTTCAGCTAAATGCAATGCTCCATGTGCAAAATAGAGGAAAATGTCTCTCCTTCTCTCCCCCTCTTTCTCTCGCCTCTCCCCCTTTGCCCCCTCCTCCTCCCCAGCCCCGTCCTTTTCTTTAAGTGGGTGTATTTGGTCATTACACCTGGTCAGAAGCCCGAGTTGGTTAGGCGTCTTTGGGTTGGAGCAAAAATTGCCTGTTAGTTGTGGACCGTGTCCAAGCCCCTGAACAGCCTGTGAGGAGATCTCCATATAAATGGTGCCTGCAGGACCTCCCTTTGAATGCCTGCTTGGTCTTGGGGGTTTGACATGGAGCCAGTTTGAGGGCGTTCCAGGAATTTCCCAGAGGGCCTCCCTCTCAGAAACTTCAAAGGAAGCCCAGAGCTCCAGTATCCCTTCCCTGGGGACTTCTGCCATTGAGAAGGACTGAGAAAACCTGACTTCCAGGTTCCTGACACCTTTGTCCCCATGGTGCTTTGAAAGTGCCCAGACCTGGTTGTTGCCTCCTCCGTTGGAGCCAGCACTCAGAACCATCAGTGAAACAGGGCCCTGTTTAATTTTTTAATATGCAGATGGCCAAAGTGTTTCCTGGGGTCCACACAGTTACTAATAATACCTTTAAAGAATTGAAATAAAATAATGATTTAGTACTCTTGAATCTTGAATGTATAAGAATTTCTGTAGGGTCTGACTTCTGATTTTTCATATACATACACATATGTGCACACACACAGACAGAGACGCACAGACACATAAACACCCCCAAACACAGAGACACACGAGTTTCTTTAACTTACTGATGCTGTTCGAACTCTCTACAGCGCTGATGTGATGTGCATATTACAACAGTCACAAAACCCCAGACAAACAATGGTGAGAAACAAAGATGCCTTGGCAGAGTAAGGTGGTACGGGTGGCCTCAGCAGAGGCAGCTGGAGTTGGAGTCGCCTTTCCTTTGAACCTATATCCTGCATCCCTTCCAGCTTGGCCAGCATTATGCTGCAATGAAAATAAGGAAGAAAATGCTTCGAAGAGCACATGCTGTGTTTTATTTGATTCCAATTCTTAAACGCTAGCAACCTCTGTTCTGTATGATCTGTTTGTATGTGCGGACACAGTCGTCTGTGCCTAATGCATGGGAACTGTGTGTGGAGGCCTGAGGAATTTGATCTCAGGTGTTCTTTAAAGATGGTTTCTCCTTGGCCTGGAACTTGCTAAGCAGGCTGGATCTGTCTCTTTGTCTCCCTAGTGCTGGGATTACAGGTACACATTACACAGCTGGCTTTTTCTATATGGACTCTGGGGACCAAGCTCAGGCCCTCATGCTTGCAAGGCGAGTGTTTTACTGACTGAGTCAGCTCCATATCCCCTGCCACCTGCCTTTTTATTTTTATTTTATTTTTAATTTTAAATGAACTCTTTCTGAATTGATAGCATGTTTCATGGTTTTACTAGCTGTTTTATTTTATTTTTTCAGTGCTGAGAACCGAACCCAGGGCCTTGCACATGGTAGGTAAACAGTCTTCACTGAGCTGTATCCTTAAACCTTTAGGTATTCTAAAACCTTATGCACTAGGTGACTGAGGTCAGAGAGGTAGAGTAAACATCCAGGCATGGAGCCCTGGTATCGAGCGTGGAGGACACCTCTCCCAACAGGAAGCCCCCTGCTTTTGCTTTGTTCTGACTAGCCAGAAAAGAAGGTCTATATGACAACTCTCCTCTGTCCTTGAACCCCTATTTCCACATCCATAAGGTGACATCAAGAGCCTGAAGGTCACCAGGATACTCTCTCACTCTGGTCTTTGAGGACTCTAGTTCAAGTTTACCAGCAGGTAGCTTTAGAAGGTGCGTGCTTAGTTTGACAACCTAAGTTTCTTTTTGGATGGAACTGATTTCTTTTCCCCACAAGTTAGTGGAACACTTCCTTTTAAACTTAATTATAGGTAGGTGTCATACTGTGTTTGAGTTTTTCCAAGCATGGGGAATAGAATGTGTTTGTGTGTGTGCATGTGTGCCTGCTTGCATGTGTGTATCCTGAAGACCCCAAAGCTCATGGGATGCTCTTTGAATTGAAAATCCATGAGAAGATATGAGCGAGCCGCTTGACGACCTCTTCCACCGTAGTTAAAATAGCAATCAAAATGAACGAGCAAACAAATAACTTGGCGACTCTCTCTTTGATAAGCCCACGTCCATAATATAGCTTTCTTTTTGAGAGTCTTTTTCTCTTAATTCTTGTGCCTAAGATCTATATTAAAATCTCTCTTAATAGACATGATTTTTTTTAAGTAAAATATTTTCAGAGGCAGTGTTGGGGATCGAGCTCAGTTGGTAGAATGATTGCCTGGCTCCCAGGAAGCGCTGGATTCCACTTCCCCTTACCACAGAAACTGGGTATGTTGACACATGCCTGTCACTTCAGCACCCTGGTGGGGAGGTCAGGAGGATCAGAAGGTTAATGCCACCTTGAAACTTCTTACATATGGGATTACACAAACTCCAGTTACATGTGGAATCTGTGGGGCACAGGACCCTGATTTTCAATGGCTATGATAACAACCCAACACGGAGACTCTAGAAGAATGACCAAGATATGGGCTCCATACAGATGACAGAGAATGAGATAATTCATGGATACTGATTAAACCAGAAAACACATGCACCGAGCCAAAGGGAGACAGTGAGGATGATGATGATGATGATGATGACAATGGTAACAATGAAGTCTATTGAACATCTGTCTACTGGTTTTACTGGCTTTAAGCTCTTTGAATATGTTACTTCACACAATGGACACGGAACCCCGCAGAATATAATGTTTCTATCCCTGTTTTATAGATGAAGAAATTAAGGCTAGTGACGTTAACTAACTCGCAGGGGTCATACAACTTCATAGGCTTGAAACACAGGTCTGCCTGAGTGGCAGTTGGTGGATCTAGTTCATGTCCACAAACAGCCTTCCTAGGGAGTTCCTTCTGCTCCCACGTGACATGTCAAGAAACCTGAGACCCAGAGAGGCTTCTCTAGAGTCTCTAGAAGCAGAGATTCTCAGCTGCGCTTGGTGGTATATAACCTGTAATCCCAGCATTTAGGAGTCTGAGGAGGAAAGATATACGGGATACTGGGACACTGTCTCCGAAAAGTAAGTAAGCAAAAGCAGAGAGTTCCATGTGACTTACTTGTGGGAGACACCTGGTGTGCGGGTTGGCACAGCTCAGGTCATCTAAGAAGAGAAGCTCAATGGGAAAAATGTCCCTATTAGATGGTTGGATAGGCAGCCTCAGGGGTGTTTTTTGATTGATTAATGATTGATGTGGGAGGGACCAGTCCATCATGGATGGTGCCATGCCTAGGCTGCTAGTCCTGGGTTGTATAGGAAAGGGAAGCTGAACAAACCAGGGGGAGCAAACCAATAAGCATTTCCCATGGTCTCTTCTTCGGCTCCTGTCTTCATTTTCCTATCTTGAGTTCTTGCCCCGACTTCCCTTTGGGATGGACTGGAAGCTATAAGATGAAGTAACCCATCACACACACACTGTGAGAGCAAGAGAAAGCCATGCCAGGCATATGGATTAGAGCTTCCTAGCTGAGACTTAGAATCTTCTTTTTTAAAGATTTATTTATTTATTTATTTTTTATTTTATGTGCCTTGGTACCTCACCTGTCTGTCTGTGTGAGGGTGTTAAATTCCCCTGGCACTGGAGTTACAAACAGTTGTTAGCCACCATGTGGGTGCTGGGAATTGAACCCTGGTTCTCTGAAAGAGAACTGCTGAGCCATCTTTCCAACCGGAGTATCAGACTCTTTAAGGAGCAGAGAAATCCCAGTGACTGGCCCATGGAGCCTGAGAACAGGAGAGTAGACTCGCCTAGAGCCCAAGCTCTCTCCTGAGCACCATAGCAATGGCTGCACAAATGAAAACAAGGCAGATGTTTGGTGTCTGAAACCGTCCTTCTGTCACTAAAGCAGCCAGCATTTCAGGGAGCTTAAACATGGAAGGAGAGAAGAGGAAAGTTAACTGGTTTTAGGAAGCAGAATCTGATATCGGTGCTTCTCCCCACAGTGGGGGGTTGCTGCTCCTCCTCTGTCACGATATCCTTGTTAGGATGACGAAGTACTAATACAATTATTAAAATCATGGTTACCATTGTTTACCAATTTACACAAGTGCTTCCCCAACCGCAAGGCTCTCATTGCTGTAGACAGAAGGAGCTTCCATTAATGAGCACTGATTTGGGTCCCGTCAGCTGACGCTTTGATGTGTTAATTGCGAATCATTCTAATCTTATTATTAAAGAACAACTTCGGGCGGGTGGAGAGCCCGCCTGGAAATACCGCATGGAGTGGAAATTGATCTGACGCCGTGGGTTTGGAGCACTCGTGTAATCTCCACTTCTCCAGCTCTTTATTAAGCAGCTACTGTGTTCTCTGCAACTTGGCTGGCTTAGGGGATCCAGAAGATACTGCAAACGTGGTCACCGCTATCAGATCTCAGTGTCTAGCTGAGAGTATGAGAAGAACAGGGAGCAGGATTTAAAGTCAGACATGATTGTGTGTTCTGTGGGACCTCGAATGGATTACTGTATGCCATTCACTGCAGTTTTATTATCAACTAGAGATAGTAATAGAAGCAGGATAACAAGAGTTTACACACTCAGACTCCGGAAACAGATAGGGTTCTGGCAACTCTCAGCTGTTTGATCCCAGACGTGGGATTTAATCTCTCTGCACCTCAGGTCCCTATGTTAAAAATGAGGATAGTGGATCATTCCTGTTGAGCTAGTGGTATAAAGAGCCAAGAAGGGGGCCTGGTAAAAACTAAAGGTTTGGGGGCTGTGGTGGAGACAGCTTGGTTAGCAGTCACAGTATGAGGATCTGGGTGTGGACCTCTAGCATGTAGACAACTGAGATGGCTCAGCAAATAAAGGTCCTTGCTGGCAAGCCTGAAAATCTGAGTTCAATCCCCGTCCCCCATGGTAAAAGAGGAGCACTAATTTTTTTAAGTTGTCTTTTAATCATGATATTTATATAGCTACCCCTCTATAAACACAGTATAAACAAATAACCATAATGAGAATAATAAGGAAAAAGCCAGGAGAAGTGACGTGTGTCTATAATCCCAGAGCCGGGGAGGCAGAGACAGGAGAATCCCTGAAACTTCCTGTTTAGCCAGTCCAGCTGATTCAGCGAACTCCAGGGTCACTGAGACACCCTAATTCCAAAACTTAAGGTGGGATAAGGTGGTGGTGGAACACACCTTTAATTCTAGCAGTGGGGGACAGAAGCAGACAGATCTCTGAGTTCGAGGCCAGCCTGTTCTACAAAGTGAGTTCCAGGACAGCTAATGCTACACAGAGGAAACCCTGGCTTGAAAAAACAAAAACAAACAAACAAAAACCAAAACAAATAAAAATAGCCCAAACATAAGGTGGAAAGTAATTGAAGACATGGGATATCAACCTTTAGTTTCCACATGTGCACATGTGTATCTGTACTTACATGTACACATAGAACACAGTGAAAAAGTCAAAAGCTTGATAAATAAATAAGCAATATCTATTTCACAGTTCTGCTTACACTGTACACAAGTGCACAAGGTTACCTACCACAGAACTATGCATACAGCATACAACTAATACCGTGTGTCTAGTCTTACCTTTCAAACCTTGTAACCAGGAACATGAACTCATGCTTCAACCTTCAAAACACAAAACCTTGTGCTTTTTGTGGTGGCTCACATCTGTAACCCAGCATTCAGAAGGGTGAATCAGAAAGATTGCTGGTTGAAAGCTAGCCTGGACTGCATTACTCGATCCTGCTCAAACAAACAATAAAGAAGTAAACAAACAGATAATAAATAAATGATCAAATAAATAAGTAAATAAATGAATAAATAAATAAACACATAAATAGCAGAGTAACAAAAGCACCTCATTTCATAACCAGCATTCAAGTCAAGATGAGAAGCAACCGTCCATAGACTACCAGGCACCAGCAGGCCCTGGCCAGAGATGGCGTCTCAGTGGAGCTCTTATTAGTTGTCCTTTCAACTCCATTCAGCTGAACCTTGGACAAATCATTACTGCACCTTCGCTGTCTGTAGTACAGAGGGTGTGTCATTCAGCAAGGCCACAGAAATTTTTATCTCCGTGGAGATGACACTAGACTGTGAATGCAGACTCATATGGGGAAGACAAATTCTGGTGCCAGGAGAGCTGTAAAGTTGAGACAATAGTAAACATGTCCAGAGAGGAGCTACCCTGTGTGAGCAGTGGTTCACGCTGGCAAAGGTCAGGAGGCAGGAGAGCCAACACTGAGTGAGGAGGAAAGACCCACACTGAAGAGAAAGCCAGGGCCTTTGGGGCTTGCTGAGGGTTTGTTTGAGCTCTCATCGGAGGTGTCCGGTCTTTGGCACGGGGAGGGGATCAGGTCTGGTTTACAGCCTATGGGATACGTGCAAGGAGGCGAGGACCTGAGGGATTGAAGGTGCACCACGGCTAGGGAAGGCATTGGTATGACTGGAGAAGCCTGGAAGCCAGTGGGCTCTGGAGGAAGAGATGCAGGCTTTGGTAACTAAGACCCAGAAGTTACATAAAGGCACAGACCATCGTAACTTCTTGAAGTTTTCTTGCACAGTGGAAGGTGTCTTTTCCAGACAGGCAAGAATGAGGGAAGAGTAACTAGAAAAGACTAGTGCAAAAGTAAGATGGGAGAAGGAAGACAGGAGGTCAGAGAGACATGTTTTTGGGACATGTAGATACCCAGGAGGAGATGTCTGGAGCTCAGGGAACGTGTCTGAGGCCTGAGTGGAGGTGGTATCATTCAGGGATGCTACAGAAACTGTGGCACTAGTGGAAGTTTTCTACCCCCCAACCTCAGCGTGGCCATCATTGAACCGCTAAATGAGCTCATATCCTATCATTGTAGGTCCCTTTCCTGTGGATCTGCTCTGCACCCTCTTCTCTGCTTGGTGTGGAAGTCTGGAGCTGCTTTACATGACCAAGCTAGCAAGGGACTTTTAGTTCCTTGGATCTCTGGGAACTCTAGCCCTCCACAGTCTTTCATGTGTTCTTAAGTCCCAGGGACATTTGAGAGCAGCTGTGGTCTCCCCTGGACATAGCCACGGGAGTATCACTGATGACATCACGGGCCAAGCTGTGCAGAATATCAGCCAGGAAGAAGCACAGTCTAGAGCAGTTCCATTTTTCTTCTCCCTTTCTCCAGAAGCAGAGCTGAGCTGGCTGCCTTAGCAGACCCATCTCTGCCAACTCAAAGTTAAGCTTTGAATTTCTTTTCCAACAACTTACAGAAAGTTGCACGGTAGAAAGGCTGTCATCTGGAAGCCCAGCTGGTTGGCTTTGTGATCTTGGGCAAGTCACTTAACCTTTGTCCCTTTATCTGCAAAACGAGGGGGTCGGATGGATGTTGGCTATGCACTCTTTGGCTCTAATGATGGGATTTCTTGTAGCAGAGTCTTTCCTGTGCTCTTATTAAAGGAGAGAGGCAGAGAGAGGTAGGAAGTATCTGCCCGCATTGCAGTGCTGCCTCCAAGAGCCATCCCTGGAGCCTGTGGGAGATCCTTCATCCTGCCCATAGGGGATCTGCATGCATTCAGAAGTGGGAGCTGACAGGTGCTTGTTGAGCACCTACTAAAAGCCCAAGCTCAAGCTGTTGGTGAATGGGAGATGATTAATCAAAAGAAGCAAGGAATTTTTAAAAAAGATGATTCACTTCCTGCTTTTTATGCTCTCATTGTCTTGTCAAGCATAACATTGCTGACCTCTCGGTATGTGCTCACAAACAAATGCGCGGTAAGTATGTTGCGTGTTTAACTCTCTTTTTAAATGCCAGATGCTTCTTCCTTTATCAGTTTCAGAAAGACCTTGAATTCCAAACAACTTGTAAGCTAAACAATGAGGCCTTTAAAAATTAATTTTTGAACAGATAAATTGTTATGTATTTTACATTTCAGCTCTCTGTTTTTCTGTTGCTGGTGGGTCTTTTTTTTTTAACGCTCAAATTGTGTCATTTTTAATTGCGGGCATTCCTTTATATTGGCTCCTCTGCCCTTTACCCTTGGAGTCACTGCTGCTTGGTGCAACATATTTTATGATACAAAAATACTAAAAGAGAGCCAGGTGTGATCATATGCCTGGAATCCCAGCACATAGGAAGCAGAGGCAGGAGGATCAGAAGTTTAAGGCCAGTTTCAGCTATGTTGTGAGTTCAAGGTCAGCCTAGCCACTAAACACAAACAGGACTGGAATGGAGTTCAGTTGATAGAGTACTTATCTAACACGCATGAAGCCTTGGGTTCAATCCCCAGCCCCACATTAAAATGGACATGATGGTACCCACATGTAATCCTAGCACTCAGAAAGCAGAGCTGGAGGACTAGAAGTTTAAGGTCATTCTTGGCTCTGTGGTGAGTTTGAGGTTACCCCAGGCTACATGAGACCCCGTCAAAATAAGCAAACAAACAAATACACAAAAATTCCAAAGAGAGATGCTGTTACCATTTGTACTCTTAGTGAAAAATGGAAGATGCTGTAGGCCACGTGACCAATCGAAGTCAGTGAATCTGGGGTTTGATTTTCATCAATCAGCTCCAGATCGTAGGCTGTTTTGAAAGGTCAGAGAAACCCAAAAGACATAATTAAGGCCTAGTGGTGGTGACACACCTCTTTAGTCCCAGCACTCAGGAGGCAGAGGCAGGCAGATCTCTGAGTTCGAGGCCAGCCTGGACTACAGATTGAGTTCCAGATCAGCCAGGGCTATACAGAGAAATCCTGTCTCAAAAAACCAGAAACCAAACAAAACAATTAACCAAGCAGGTGCTGTGATTTCAAGTCTTGACCTCTGCAAGGCTCACTGTGGTTGTACGTGTTCTTGGGGTGGGACTGGGAGGTGGCATGTCCCTGTAGGGCTCTCTGCAGTTGTAACAGTTCTTGAAGCAGGGTTGGGCATGTCTAGAGCTGTCTAGTCATGAGAGCATCATCTAATGGACTAGAAGAATTGTGCCAACAGATGCGTTTGTGACCATTGGTATGGGCTTGTCTCCTCTTAGTCTCTCTGACTCTCCATAGGCTTATGCTTTCTTCATAATGGCGAAGCAAGAAGGCCATTGCCTGGTGTTGATAACTCATGGTTGGAGTTCTCCCAGGGCCATCAACCAATATATTCTGCTTCAAAAAGTTACCCAGACTCGGGTAGACCAGGCTAGCCTCGAACTCACAGAGATCCACCTGCCTCTGCCTCCTAAATGCTGGCATTAAGGGCATGTGTCACCACGGCCTGGTGGTACTATACCATATTATTTTCATTTTACACTATTGCTGGCATGATTGTAGTGGAACCTGATATAGATATTAAATAGTATGTTTATGTGTTATCTGTAACCAGATGAGAGTATTCTTAGGGTAGTCTAGCAACTTAAAATATGCCAGAGTTTACAGAATGGAAGAAAATAATGACCAAGGATCTATCTGAAAAAGGATTAGTACCTAAAATATGTAAAGAACTGAAAGACCTAGCTCCAAAACAAACACAAAACTAAACTCAAATCATCCAACTAATAGATGGGTAAGTGAATTGGACAGTTCGCCGAAGAAAAAGCACAAATTGTCAAAAAAAAAATGTTCAACATCTTTAAGCATAAGGGAAATGCAAATTAAAACCAGCCTGAGAGCCTGTCTCATCCCAGTTGGAAGAGCGACCACCACGTAAGCAAACCAGAGCCTGGTTGTGGGTTTGGTGGAACACTCCTGCCATCCCAGCAACAGGGAAGCCAAAGTAAGAGGATCACAAGTCTGAGACCATCCTGGGCTACATAGTGAGTTCCAGGCTAGCTGGATAACTTGGATTGCATAGGGAGATCCTACTTTAAAACAAAAATAAACAGGTGACAAAAAAAATACTGATAAGGATGCAATGAACTGGGCAATTAGGAATCCTAAATCACTGCATGGGGGAGAGTAGCAACTGGCACAACCATTATGGAAATGTGTGGAGAATCTTCCAAAAGTTAAAAATAGAATCCAGCTACACCCCAAACCATTCTAAATTAGCATACCACAATCACATGGCCATGTTTATTGCTGCACAAGAGGCAAGATACAGAACCAACTTAGATGCCCATCAAAAACTGTGTAAAGAGAATTGGATACACACACACACACGCGTGTGTGTGTGTGTGTGTGTGTGTGTGTGCACGTAGTAAAGTCTTATTTAGTTGCAAAGAAGAATGAAGTTCTGTCTTTTACAGGAGGATAGAACTGGTATCATGATATGAACCAAATTAAGCCACATTCAGAAATGTAAATATTGTGTGTTCTCTCTCACTTGCTGAAGCTATATAAACAAAATCAGGGGAGGCATTAGTAGGGAAAAAAGAGGACCAACAGGAAGGGACAATGAAGGAGAACGGAAGGTGAATATGACCAATGATGGAATGATTTACAAAGACCATATGATAAGGTATGGAAATGCTATATTGAAACCCATTATTTTGTACATTTACTAAAAAGCATTAGAAAAATAAAATAAATATCAGGAAAAAGATGTGACATGCACAGAATGATATGATGAACAAAAATGACTGGAACTGTGTGAATACCAATACTCAGAGGTTGGCAGCACACAGCCAACATAGCATCAGCCAGTTCTTTCTTCTAGGTTGGCTATCACTTTATTTTTCTTCCTCTTTTTCTATCTTTTAGCACGGGTGTGTCTGACTTTTATAATAGACAAAACAAAAACTATATAAAGTTCAAAGCTGGGTGTTATTTTTGCCACCTAAAACAGAGCACGAAAGTAGTGTGTGTGTGTGTGTGTGTGTGTATGTGTGTGTGTAAAGTAACTGGGGGAAGGAGGTGTGGGGGTGGATTACAGAGGAACAAGTCAGAGATGTTGATGGAAGGGGGCCCCTAACCCAGTGACTCCTGTGTCCTTCCTCTAGAGCTATCTGGCAAGGTAGCTAGGGAAAAGTCCTGGGGAGACGTCAGTTCCTAGTAGTTTTGGGCACTGGTGTGCTGGGCAGTCAGCAGTGGCTTTGATCTGGTTAACCTTTCCAGGGTCAGGCTGCTCTGACCTAACTGTGTTCTCACCCCAGAGTTACAGCCGGGTCAGTGCTCCCATTGTTCTGTAGCCTGCATTAACTGCCAGGCCGAAGAACAAACTGGCCTGCTCCCCACAGCACTGTGTCCCTCCAGCCCAAGCCAGCCAGCTTTGTTTCCTCCCCTTGGCTCCCTTTGTGCCGACTCAGGGGGAAACACTTGCCTCAGTTTCCTCACACCAGTGGCGTCCTCCTCTCCCAGTTCATAAGCACTTTGTCACCATGACCCCAGGGGTTACTTGGGACTTTGATCTTTCGTACCTAGAGTCTAGGTTCCAAGATGCTATTGTAGTGGACCAACCACCTAGAAGTGTGACTTGGGTATGGCAGAGTCAGGAGTTAGGAAGCACTTAGCTACCTGAGGCTTGGGGACCAGGTAGGATGGCTTCATGGGAGTGGGCGTGTAAATCCCCCTTTGGATTAAAAGCTTGGATTGAGCCTTCTTGCCTCCTCCACACTCAAAGCCTGAGAATCTTCAAGGACAGGATGAAGGACTTTAAAGACTTCCAACCTGTCCTGATGTTACTCATTACCCGGTTCGTCTCATTCTCCCTCATTAGCTCCAGACCCTTCCTAGGACTCTGTCCTCTCGAACACCTTTCCATCTATAGCAGCCATTCTCAATCTGTGGATCCCAAAGGGGTCACATGACCTTTGCACAGGGGTCTTCCTCAGATCATCAGAAAACATTGGTATTTATAGTATGATCCACAACAGTAGCAGAATTACAGTTATGACGTAGCAATAAAGTAATTTTATGGTTGGGAGTCACACAGCATGAGGAACTGTGTTAAAGGGTCGCAACAGTAGGAAGGTTGAGAACCAGGAATGTCCAGCTCCCAACTTTCCGCCACATGCTGTCTCCAGTCCCTCATTACTGTAACCCTTCCCCCTGTGACACAGGACTTTTTTTCTCTAACAAGGCTTCTGTGATTTCCTCCAGTGTATCCAGGTCCCCTCACAGCTGAACTTAGTGAAGCCACATGTCTTTGTCAGATTCTGCCACTTGCTGCCCTAGCATCGTCCCAATAAGGACAAAATCCATGCAGCGTGTCATTTCCAGCCAGCTGTAGGACGGCTTCAAATGTCTTTAGAAGGTATTTTAGAAGCTGCAGAGATGGCTTGGCAGTTAACAGTGTTCACTCCTCTAGAGGACCTGGGTTCAATTCCCTGTACCTATATGGCAGCTCACAGTGTCTGTAACTCTAGCTCCAGGGAATCCAGTGCCTCTTCTGGCCTCCATGAACGCTAGGCACACCTGCAGGCAAAGCACCCATACACATAACATAATTCTAAAAAAGAAAAATGCCCAGGCAGTGGTGGTGCATGCCTTTAATCCCAGCACTCAGGAATCAGAGGCAGATGGATCTCTTTGAGTCTGAGGTCAGCCTGGTCTACAGAGTGGGTTCTAGGTCAGCCAGGGATATTATACAGAGAAACCCTGTCTCCAAAAACCAAAAACAAACTAAAAAAAAAATGAAGAAATTTGATAGCACAAACAATAATAAATGTGGTGAATGGACCTAACTTTTTGAATTAAGATCTAGGGTCATGATGGAATAATAGAGATAATGAGATGCAGTTGAATTTTTTCTATTAATTAATCTTTTTTCATTTATGTCACATACCAACCATATTTGGTAAATTTTCAAAACCAATGAAAAGTTCAAGTTCTTTCCTTTTAGTTTAGTTTTTGAGACAGGATGTCACTTCACCAGATGGGGAACCCAACACAGGCATAGTCTTTTGCGTTTGTAAAATTCCAGCCCTCAGGAAGTATACGCAAGAGGACAAGAAGTTCAAAAGCATCCTTGTGTACACAGCAAGTTCCAGCCTAGCCTTGGCCACCACAACATGTGTGCCATAATTCATAATTCATATGGTGCTTGAGATCCAGCCCAGAGCTTCATTCATGCTGGATATGTGCTCTCCCAAATGAGCTGCACTGAGCTACGTGCCCAGCCATGTTTCTTAATCTAAACAAACAGGAATGGGATGATTCCCTCGGGTTTGCTCCATTGGTGCTACCAATGAGAACACGACACAAACGCAGTATTACAATCTACCAGGAGGCATAGCGGCAGCTAAACTCTGGGCGTGTGGAAGTCCACTTAGAGGACTCAAGCTGCACCCGAAAGGCTGGGGCTGACTCACCGAGACAGATGGAAATGATCACAAGAAATTTAGTAAGCAATAGCGAGTGGTTTGGGAGCATCAATCCGCTTCCTCCAATAGAAATGCCAATTAACGGCTGTGGGGAATTCCACCAAAGCCTGAAGCAGCAACCAAACACATCCTTCTAACCGCTCTAGATTACGGTATCGACACTTTTCTCTCTACCTCTTCAGGAAATTTGGGTTTGCCAATAGGCAGCCTGCCAGACCTGTCCCAGATGCCTGTCATGTGCCAACGCTCTAGGAGTCCTCTCTGTGGTAGAGCCCCAGCCCCTTCTATTAGCTACCCACTTCGGTCCCAACTTACCATGATCCAGAAAGGTAAACAGGGTTGTGGCCCCCTCCTGCCCATCGCTGAGATCATCATCCTCACATCCATTTTGCCATTCGCTATCTAGAAAGAATTGTTTCTCAGAAATACGTTGTTTTCATGTATCCCTTCCAGAAATGCGTTGTTAAACACTTGGAACGGTGTTGGTTTTTAGGAGATAAAAAGTGAAGGCAGGGTGGTCTCTACCAGGAAGAAAATGATTTTAGGGTAGTCCGTGATGAGGCCATCTGGGATGTTTTTCGATGAGGAAGACAAAACACTTCAGTGGGTGTCCTTGGAAGGGGCCAGAACTGTGCATGGGAGTGGGCAAAGAAGACGCGAGCTTTGGTGGATTGACACTACCTTTGAAGGTTTCAGGAAGGTTAAGGAAGGACCCTAACTAGGAAAGGAAAAAAAATGGAAAGAGAATTGCATTTGTGATCATAAAGAAGGTGGGTTATGGGAAGACCTCAGGATTAAGGAAGGAGTGAGAGTATAAATGAAAGAGTCTCTAGCCCTTGATTGATATGCCCTTTAGGCACAAGGAGTGTCCATTCTGTCAATATGGCCTCTGAGCTGGACTCACCTACTGTGTCCTGGGGATGAGCGCGCGCGTGCGCGCGCGCGCGCGCGCACACACACACACACACCACAGTCTCTTAACAGCTAACCCAGGGTATCATTTACAAAATGTCCCAGCCAAACACCAAACGTCACCATCCTGCCAAATGGTTTGCATTATCTTCAAATAAATTTTGAGAACACTTACTGCTTGCTTCCAAACTGTCCTTGTGTTCTGTTGGGTGGCATTCCCCCTCCACCCTGCCCCCGCCCCCCAACCCCACCCCCCTCCCCGGATGTGTGGATAGTTGCTTCTAAACGTGCTGTCTGGGATCCGTGTAGAAAGATAATTATTTGCCTTTCTCGTAAGGGAAAGCTAATT
>JAQHUG010000018.1:481188-493951 GCA_028555095.1 Dicrostonyx torquatus | reverse complement strand
GCGCCACCACCACCCGGCTGAATTCCCACCCTTTTGTCTGCCCCTGATTGATGGATGACCACTGGGGATAGGTAGACTGAGTCCCATTGTGAGGATCAGGAAAGGGAGACCTTCTTACAGGTCATGGTGAGAAAGACACCCCTAGAGGACCACACACTCAGTGTCCTAGTCCTCTGAATGTGACTCATCCTACCTGCCCTGTCGTGACCTCTCCTTGCCTGTGGGAGTTTGTGTAGAACTTGAGCCTGGACAGTTGGCCCTTTCACCCATGATGAGGAATGAAAGGAGGAATCTGGGGTTTGGAGGGTCTGGGCCAAGTCCAGAAGCATCTTTCCACACTTGTTCTGTCTAAAGGGTGAGGCAGCTGCCTCTCAACTAGGAGGGTGGTATCAAGGGGAATGGTCTCCAACCAAGGGCAGTAGTGTTCTCAGCTGGGTGGGGTGGGGGTGCAGTGGTGAGGGGTGTTACCAGAGAGCCAATCCTTGTCCAGCCACAAACCAGGACTAATGCTAACAGATAGGCAAAGAGCTATTGAGAATTATCTGCTAGTTTTGATGTCTCAGTGGCTTTCTCTATAAGGAGAAATGGGCTAGGATAACCAGAGAGATGAAGGCGGAGTACAACTGTGTTCCTTGAAGTGTGAGGGAGGAGAGGGCCTGTTGGGTTGTGTTGGTAGTAACTCTTAGCCACAAGTGGGTATCACTCTTGGCTCTTCATATGGGAGAGCAGAGAAATGAACCAGGGATTTGAAGCACTTCTTCCTATTTTGATATTGTGTGCAATCTTCAAATTATATTTATTTATTTTGTGTGCATGTGTGAATGTGTGTTCATGCACGTGTATGTGTGAATGCATGTACATGTGCAAGCATGTGCGTGTGGAGGTCAGAAATTGATATTAGGTGTCTTCCTCCATCCCTCTCCACCTCAACTTTATATTACATTTGTTTATTGTTCCCATGTGTAAATGTGTCTGCGCATGTGCCTGTACACGTGTATGTGTACATGTTGAAATCAGAGGACAACTAGGGGAGTTAGTTCTTTTCTTCCATTATGGGGATACCTGGGATTAAATTTGGGTTGTTAGGCTTGTCAGCAAGTGCCTTTGGGCCCACATACTTGGAAATAAGATCTCCCTCAGGTTCTGTAGTTCACAGATTGAGCTCAACTGATTGACCATCTAGGGATCCTCCTGTTTGTCTGGGCTGACGTTTTGAATGAGTGTTGATGATCCAAAATGAGGTTCTCACACTTGCAAGGCAATTGCTTTAGTGCTGGAACCATCCTCCTAGTCCCTTGTTTGTTTATTTCACGAGACGAGGTCTCAGGTAGCCTAAGCTATCACCACACTTGTTCCGAGGCTAAGTGTGACCTTGAACTTCTGATCTTCCTGCAGTTTTTGGGCATGGGCCACCAGATGTAGTTTGAGTGGTACTGGGGATCGAACCCAGGGCTTTGTGTACATCAAGCAAGTATTCTTCTACCAACCAAGTCCTTAATGATATTTAATTGTACAGAGTGCTGTGTTTTCACATCAACTATCTTAAACCATCCAGCTAAAGGTCAACCTTTCACCTAGTGTTTCTACTTCAGAAAATTTTCGGAAGGAAATAGGTACATAAACAAGGACGTACAGTATTGTTTATATATTATGGAAAAATTGGGCTCCAAGAATGGGGGATTCACTTTGCTACATTCTCATAATAGATGTTGGTTTTCTTTTACACTAATTGAAAGGATGTTTATGGATTCGATTAAAAATACAGGGAAATGGTTATGTTATATTAAAGAGGAAAAACAGGATATAAAATTGGACATTTAATCACAATTGTGAAGACAATGCGACAAAGTAAGAGCAATGCAGTTATGCATGGAAAACACTAGAGGCGTTAAGTGTCTCTGCTAGACTTGTAAAGAATTTGAAAATAATGCTGATAAGTGAGTGTAAGACTCACTCTTCTTCATCACTGCAAGACAAGCCGTCTAGTAAAATAACTAAAGAGAGAGAAAACACCTCTTTCAGCTCATGGTTTCAGAGGACTTACCTAGCCCGGTATTGTAATGAGGGCCAGGTGAACATGGAAGCTTAAATCATGGCAGTCAGAGAACAGAGAGGAGACAGAAGGGAATTTGACACATACTCTGTCTAGAGAGACCCTATTACCTACATTTTTTTTTTAACCAACTTTTTTTTAAAAGACATGGTTTCTCTGTGTAACAGTCTTGACTGTCCTGGAGCTCACTTTGTAGACCAGGCTGGCTTTGAACTCACAGAGATCTGTTTGCCTCTGCCTCTCCAGTCCTGGAATTAAAGGTGTGCACCACCATCACCCACTTTAACCAACTCTTGATAATGCCATCATATTATGAAGAGATAAATCTTTTGATTAGGTCAGGTTCCTCAGGACCCAGTCATATCACATCCCAAAGGCCTTCAGTTTGGAGCTAGAGAGATGGCTCAGTGCAGGACCTGACTTAGGTTCTCAGCACCTACATCAGGTGGCTAAGAGCTAATTGCTTGTAAGATTCAACTTCCCAGATGCTTGCACTGCACTAGCGGCTCATAACAAGTTCCAGGATTCACCAGGCCATACAAGACCTTGACCTTGTAAGAAGAAAACTTTTTTTTTTTTTTTTTTTTAAACAGAGCCTCATTCAATCTCAGCTAGGCTCGAACAGGGCATGAAGACAAGTTGTCCTTGAATTCATGGAGATCAGCCTGCCTCTGATTCCTGAAAGACTGCTGGTGTTAAAGATGTTGCCATTACATCTGGACTGTCCAAAGTTTTGCAAAATGATAAAATTGTTGAATTTCTAAGTTTAAAGTTTTGGAAAAATAGGAACCCTAAGTGGCCAAGTCTAGAGCCAAGTCTAGACTTAAGGGTCACTCTCAAGTCCTGCTCTTTCTTATTCCTTTTGGAATTTGGGATTTTATCTATTAATTATTAAGTTTTTTGTTTGATTGAAACAAGATCTTTCTGTATATATCGCTGGCTGTCCTGGAATTTGAACTCAGAGATTCACCTACCTCTGCCTCCTGAGTGCTGGGATTAAAGGTGTGTGCCACTGTGCTTGGCCTGAAGATGAGGGGCTAGAAGTAGTCCCAGCACCATAGGCACAGATAGTCAAACATCTGTGTGTAGAGCGCTTGCTGCCAAAGAATGGCTCAACATCTGTTGGCTTCTATTTGAGGGTTCTTAGCCACCAGAGAGCTGAATTGTCAGCTACTTTTTCCTTGTTGCTGGAAGAGGATCACTGGTTGCAAGCCCTAGCTATGACATTCCCAGTTTTAAATTGGCCAGTTTGGTTAGTGGTATGGCATAGCAGGCAGCCTTCATTGTGTGTACAAATAGTAGATTAGTCCCACAAAGGAGACTGCTCCTTCACTACTGGCCTGTGCTGGCACCAATGAGAATGCTCCCCTCCAGAACAAAGAAGATAGCCAATCACTACAGCACACATCTAGGGTCTTTCACAGGATCTAAGAGGTTGAGGTAAATGAAACTCATTTTCTGTATGGGGGGGGCAGGTCATTCACAGTTGGAAGTTGGGCTCCCAGGAAAGTGAGCTTAAGGGTCTTCCTCTGATCTTTTACCTACTTGATACCACTTTCACGAATACTGTGAGGTTTCTTGGTTATGAGCAAAAGTTGCTCATTTTTTTTTATTATTATTTTTAATTTTTTTTGGTTTTTCAAGACAGGGTTTCTCTGTGGCTTTGGAGCCTGTCCTGGAACTAGCCCTAGTAGACCAGACTGGCCTCAAACTCACAGAGATCCACCTACCTCTGCCTTCCAAGTTCTGGAATTAAAAGTGTGCGCCACCACCGCCTGGCTTTTTTTTTTTTTTTTAAATGTGTAGCCCAGGCTGGCCTCATGATCCTCCTGCCTCTGCCTTCTTCAGCAGATCCTACCAGCGTGTGCCACCACAACCGGCACTCATTGTTACTATATAGGTGTTTCGCAGAGGTGGGTAGATCAGATGGCTGAGATAAACCCTGGGCTCCTCAGTTGAGATAGATGATTAGGTGATCAGGATCTCGAGGGTTATGAGGGAAACTGCCTTGGCTAGGAACAGCACAACACTCTACCACAACACTCCCAATGCTGCAGAGTCTTCAAAGTTCTTAGGCATCATGGTCCCTTTACATAGCTAGACTGACTTGGGAGGTCACATTGGTAAGCACTGCTTGTTCTGTTACTAGGTCAGATTCATAGGGATAATTAAGGATCAAATGCTTGCTTTGTTCTGAGAACCAGAGCCGTGCAAAGGTAAAAGCAGGGAGTATGAGAATAGTGAAGATACCAGAGGCCAGCCGCAGATCTTCTGGAATTTGTGTTTCATTCGTTTGTTATATTGTTGCTGGGGCCCAGAACCCAAGGTCTAACGCATGTGAAGCCTGTGATCTATCATTGAGCTACATTCCTTAGCCTCTCATTTCTTTTGAAGTATGATTTTAAGCCTGAGTGTGATTAGGGAGGAGAGGAAAGAATCTAGGGGTCTACCCTGTTAGGACTGGGTAGGCATAGGATGGAGTTGGCAAGACAATAATAGCTAGATGTATGATGTACAGGATGCGGGGAGGGGCTGATCTTTCCGTCAGGGAAAGAGGCAGAGGCTGAGATGACCTTCGAAGACCCTTCCCTTCCCACCTGGTAAGGGAGCCAATGCCCACGCTTCATGACAGGTAAGGCAGTCTTCTGTGCATTTACTGACACCGAAACACTGGGTTGTTATGGAGCTGAATGAGGAAACAGATCGAGTCACTGCAAAGCCTAACTAAGAACCAGGTGACTATCTACATATCTGCCTGTAATTCTGACCTGTGAGGGCTCCTGATGTCCCTGTCTGCCCTAGGCACCATAACTAGGGCAAGTGCCCCTACAGGTCTAAGCCCTGCTTTTATACATGGAGACTCTGCAGCGCCTAGCTGGGGAAGCTGGAGGTATGGCTCAATGGTAGGGTGTTCAGCTAGTATGGGCAAGACCCTGGGGAGTTCCAGCCCTAGTATGGGTCCCCAGGTGTCTGTTTCTTGACCTCTAAACCCAAGTTCTTTTCCCCAGCCACCCTTGATCTGATCACACCCCAGGCAGGGCTCTGCAGCATTTCCTGCCTCGTGTACAATTGTGAGGATTTATTGTAGCTGGGATTTTGTTTCAAGCGTTTAATATGATTAGCGAACATCAAATATCAAAAGCTTATCTAGTAAACACCTCCCACCCATGCCATGGATGTTATGGTCAACTTCGGATTGAAGTCGAGTTGAATTTCAAAACAGATGCAATTTCAAGAGGCCAGAGCGAGGCCGCCCACATCTGCCGCTGTGATCTTTCGTGTGCAATAAATGATATTGTTGGGGAGCTGGGCTGTAAACTCAGCCAGGTCAGCAGGACCTGCTCACAATGCAGGAGCTTTTCCAGGGGGATTTTTGAAAATGCAGTGGCGCACACTGAAGCCAGTTTAGGACCAAACTAGCTGCTTAAGGCCGGGATGTTCAAATCAAACAGTATCTTCAAGCCAAACGCAAGTGACACTCTGAGCAGCCAGGCTTTCAGGAATGATACTGGCAGGAAGGCAGACATGGAGCTTGTAAAGAGGATGTTGTCTCCCGATTCTCGCCATTTTATTTATAGGATGCACATTTAAAAGAACTGTTTAGCACATTTTTAAAAATTGTTTACTCCCTTCAGAATAGAAGTGAAGGGCAAGCCCAGGCTGTGCTAGCCTGTGGTTACTGTGGCTAACACAGGGCATCTTCTTGCTTGTGTCAGGATGAGGGATTAGGCTCTGCCTAGCATCTCTGAGGACTCCAGGAACAGGATATGAGTTTTTTTTTTTTTTATACATGTATGAGGGAGCAGGGCCTTATGTGTCTGTATTTGTGTGTGTGTGTGTGTGTGTGTGAACAGGATCTTTTGTCTGTGTGGGTATGCATGTGTGTACAGGCAGGGACCTCTGTGTTTGTATGTGGGTGTGTGCATGTATGTGGGACTAGGGACCTGTGTGTCTGTGTGGGTGTGCATGAGTGTGAAGGCAAGGGCCTGTGTGTCTCTGTGAGTATGTGCGGGGAAAGCAGGGACTTCTGTATCTCTGTGGGTGTGCATATGTCTGGGATTAGGACATGTGTGTCTGTAGCTGTGCATGTGTGTGGGAGCAGAGGTATGTATGTCTGCATAGATGTACATATGTGTGGAAGCAGGGATCCATGCCTTTGTGTCTCTGTACAAATGGGTGGGCAGGGACATGTGTGTCTCTGTAGCTGTGCATGTATGTGGGAGCAGAGGTATGTATGTCTGCATGGATGTACATATGTGTGGAAGCAGGGATCCATGCCTTTGTGTCTGTGTACAAATGGGTGAGCAGGGATGTGTGTCTCTGTAGCTGTGCATGCATGTGGGAGCAGAGGTATGTATGTCTGCATGGATGTACATATGTGTGGAAGCAGGGATCCATGCCTTTGTGTCTGTGTACAAATGGGTGGGCAGAGTCTTGTGTGTCTATTGTAGGTGTGCAAATGTGTGGGAGCAGAGGTATGCATGTCTACATGGATGTACATGGGTGTGGAAGCAGGGGCCTGTGTCCTTGTGTGTGTGTATATATGTGAGGGGGCAGGGACTTAGGTGTCTGTGTAGGTGTGCATGTATGTGGGAACAGAGGCATGTGTGTCTATGGGGGTGTGTATGTGTGTGCAGCCAGAAGCATGTGTCTCTGTGTGGGGGCAGTGATGTGCGTGGGAGCAGGACATTGTGGAAGGCCCATCACAACCCTTCACCCACCTCTCTTCCCAGTCACAGCGCTTTTCCTCCTGTGCACAGGGGACACTGTATCTGGGAGCTAATGTTTCTCTAGGCGCCACAGTCCTGTGGATTTGAGTGACCAGTTCCAGCTGTTTCTGGCTGTAGCTCTGAAGCTGGTGGTCGCCTGGCGGGTGGCAGGGTGGGTTACACCGTGGAAAATGCGTTCCTAATGGGGCAACAGCTGCCACCAGCCAGAGCTCCAGGAGTCGGTGTAAGGAGAGAAATTGTTCTCTGCTGTAGGCACTGGCAAATTTCACTCATAAATGAAGATTTGCTGCTTCCAACAGGGGTGGAATTTGTTTGCTTAGATTCCTAGAAGCCGATGTGCGGGTGGGGCTGCCGGCAGTGAGAAACTCACCAACCACTCCTTCGAGAATGCCCATTCTGTATTCCAGCTATGCCTGCTCTGGCCAGACCTGCCCCACCCACAGCCTACAAGGACCCTAAGACTAAGGGCAGCTGGACTCTTCAGGAAAGAACCCATTCTACATCCTGCAAAGCTGGGGAGGGAGCATGTTCCTCGCTAGCACACAAGATTCTCAAACTGAGCCTGGTGAAATTGGGGACGGAGTGGGTGTGGGAGGAGAGAAGGGGATGTAGGGTGGGGGAGGTGGGCTTTCCCAAACAGCTGTTTCCTCCGGAAGTCAGCAAGAGACAGTCCAGGCTACAGACTTCACCTTTCTGATGAGGATTTATTTTCCTCTCATTTATTGTTCCTCAAAGCTACGAAAGCATCACACTTGAAACCTTCTACAAGGCTTTGGAGATACAGGAATTCTTCCCTCAGCCTTTCCCTCTCTCTTTCTCCTGCGAGGTGACAGTTTTGAACTCTTTATTGACTCCTGCCATTTTCTTCTGCTTCCCATAGCAACATACTGTATCTCGATGTGACAGTTTAAGGAACAACCTGTTAACGTCGTGATATGGGTATGCTAATTTTGTTTCTGTTGCTGGGATAAAATACCATGACAAGAAGCAACTTCAGTTAAGGAAGGAAAAGGTTTATTTTAGCTCAAAAATCCAGGTTATGGTCCGGTCCGTCTTAGCAGGAAGGTAGAGGCAGGACCTTAAAACAGGTGGTCATAGCACACCCGAAATCAGGAGTGGAGATGTGCACGCATGCATAGTGGCTTGCTGACGTGTGCTGAACTCTACCGATGCAGAGTTAGCCACTCTTTCATAGTTAAGAACTGCTTGCCAGCTGTGCAGAGGTAGGTAAGTCTGCAAAATGAGTACCAGGATACCTAGGCTTTGTTACAAAGAGAAACCCTGTAGGCAGAGTTTTCTGTCCTGCCAGCAAGCTCTCCAAATAACCACAGAGAGACTTATTATTAATTATAAATGCTTGGGCAATAGCTTAGATTCGTTACTAGTTAGCTCTCCCAACTTAAATTAGCTCATATTTTTTAATCGACACTCTACCATGTGGCAATACTGTTTATCAGTACGGCATGTTCATTCCCTGCTTCCTCTGCATCTTGCTGGCAACTCTGCCCTCCTTCTTCCCAGCTTTCTCTCAGTCTGGCTCTCCTGCCTAACCTCTTTCTTCCTAGCTACTCATCAATTGGCTCTTTATTAACCCAATGAGAGCAAAACATCTTGACAGATGGATTATTCCACAGCAAAACCTAGTCTTGAAAAACAAAATAACAACAACAACAACAAAGAACTGAAGATAAAAACAAGAACACCAGAACTGCTTGCCTAGGGAATGGTACAGTTCACGGTGGCTTGGTCTTCCCATGTCAACTAACTGAATTAAGATAATCATCCATAGACATGCACAAAGATCAACCCAAATGTAGACCATTTCTGGTTGAGACTCTTCCTAGGTATGGGTGGCTTGAATGAGAATGGCTCCCATAGGTTCATATGTTAGTTTTGTGGTTTTTTTTTTTAAAGATTTATTTATTTATTATGTACACAGTGTTCAGCCTCCCTGGGCACCAGATCTCATTACAGATTGTTGTGAGCCACCATGTGGTTGCTAGGAATTGAACTCAGGACCTTTGGAAGAGCAGTCAGTGCTCTTAACCTCTGAGTAGTCTCTTCAGTCCCAGGTTCATATGTTTGAATACTTGGTCCCCAGTTGGTGGAACACTTTGGGAAGGATTGGGGGGTACGGCTGTGTTGGAGGCAGTATGTCACTGTAGGGGGGGCTTGGAAGTTTCAAAAGACTCTCGCCACTCCCAGTGTGCTTTCTTCCTCCTGCTGATGGGTGAAGATATGAGCTCTTAGCTGTTCTTCCAGCCACGCCTTTGCTCTGCCATCATGGACTCTGAAACTGCAAGCACAAGTAAACATTTTCTTTTATTAGTTGCCTTAAGCACAGTGTTTTGTCACAGCAGTAGAAATCCTAATGAAGACACCAGGTGGGCTAGGTTATTTCAAGGTGACAGTTAAAGTTAAACATCTTGGTGGGGTGTGTGTGAGAATTCTCTCACAGCTCTCCCCTTTTCTATTACTACCTCTGCCACAGCCTGATTGATCATTCATCCATCCGTCTGTCCATCCGTCTGTCCGTCCATCCATTCCTTCATTATTTTGGCAATGCTAGGCTAGACCCCAAAGCCCCGTGCATGCTAAGTAAGAGCTATTATTCCCATCACTTGGTGCTTTGAGGCAGAGTCTCACTAAGAAATCCAAGTTGAGCCTGCTACCTCAGCCTCCTGAGGACTAGGATTGCATGGTGTGTCGACATGCACCTTCTGGGCTGTTTCTGCTGTTTCTGGTTCTCAGTGCTCGTGTAGTTGCTAAGCAACTTCTCGATAGCATTCTGAAATTACCTACTATAGTTGAATGGTCTGATGGTATTTGAGTAAAATGGGGTAGTGTGGCAGGAACTTAGTGCCCTATCTTTGTTTTCTCAGTATACACATTTTCTTGAAGAAAGGACCTTCATTGTTTCAGATCTGGACTCTAGATTTTTTGAGAACATGTCCCACCCCCTTAAAAATAGTATGTTAGAGTCACTGGAAATGACTCAGTGGTTAAGAGCACTGACTGCTTCTTCAGAGCACCTGGGTTCAATTCTCAGCACCTACTTGACAACTCACAACTGCCTATAACTCCAGTTTCAGGGGACCTGACACCCATGGCAAAACACCAATGTACACAAATTAGAAATAAATCATTTTAAAAAAATGTTTATTGTAGTGCATTTAGGTGGCATAGACATTGTATTTCTCCTAAGAATGTCCCTTCCCACTGACAATATGGAAGAGGAAAAGGGACATGAGAAACAGAAGGAAGCACCCAGAAAATTGAAGTCAGGGCAAGATAAAACTGTTTCTTGATAGTTTGTAGAAAACATGGAATTTGAGGCTAAAATTATCCAAGAAAGAGATGCTTGGCATATGTACACCTCCAGGTCAGTCAGATGTATTCCACAGGGCAGGACAGTTCTGGAAAAACTGCCCTTTCTATTCTACGCATTACCGTGGGAGAGAATGCTAGCTGGGATTAGAAACACTTCTCACAGAGCTTGAGAGACCCTGGAGAGGTGTGCAGGGGGCACATAAATAATGGAAGAGCCGAGGCAAATGCTGTCGAATGAGCCATCTGTCTCTGGTGCAGAATGGCGCCATGAAAACATGACCCTAACTGCATGGTCCCAGCTCAGGAGAGGGTCTGTTTACATTTACAATAGATACCAAGAAGAGGCTTGTGCTTGGTACAAAGGATGGTGCCCAAAACGTACTTGTCTTTAGACATGAAATGCCTCACTTTGCAGATGTGCCAACCAAGACTCCAAGAACCAGCATCAAACTCCCAGTTACACAGCAGATCAATGGTGAGACTCAAAGACAAACTTTGGTGCCCTCTCTTCCCTCCCTCCCTTGGGAAGTCAGGAAGGGATCCGTTGACATTAGTAATCACGGAAGTGATAAAGAAAGTGGAAGTTGCGGAGGAGTTAAATATTAACCCAGAAGAAGAAGATCTGGCATTTATCATGGGGTATCTGGCAGAAGATGCTGGGACAACTAGGAGAGAAGAGTCTAGAGTCAGGGAGATGAGGAAGGGAGGTCTGGTACTTGTGGAGGAGGAGATCTAGGTCTGAAGAAGCAAGCCAGGGCCTGGAGAGAGGTCACCTGAGTTTGGTGGCTTCTATTTGCAGCTTAAGGCAGCTTAAGAGAGCCTGCAACTCCAGGAGACCTGACGCCCCCTTCTGGCCTCAGAGGGCAACTGCACTCACATGTGCTTATTCACACATAGATGCATAGGTACACAGAACTTTAAAAAAAAAAAGCAGAACAATAAAAGGGAAGGGAGAGCTTAGAGAAGGAGAATGTAAGCAACATTTTGACCTAGCAACTGATATAACAAGGCAGTAACTGGATGCAGAGAGAAAGTTTAGGCCTAGGCTATTCCCAGCTTCCTGATTTAGCTACTTAACTGAGTAATGATGCCATTTAATGGGAGAGGAGATAAAAGGGAGGAGAAAGAGGATGACTCTAGGTTTGAACTTGTATCTGACAGGCGTCTGGTCTAAGTGGAAACTATACAGCAATCATTTAAAGTTCAGGATTATAACCACAGAGGAGAGATCTGGAGGGGTGATGAGCGGTGCAGACAGTTGGGACTTAAGCAGGTGTTGGTGGAAGGCGTAGGTTGAGGTGGGAACCGCGAGGAGCATCTAAGGTACACAATGGCTTTTGAAAGAGTTTACATAGAAGATCCAGAGATGTAGGAGGAATTCCTCTCAAAGGGGAGAATAGATGTGAGGAAGGCGGTGACAGTCAGCAGGACTAATACAAACAGGAAGTGCAGAGAGGGAAAGACCACTGTGTTTGACAGCGTAGCCCTAGGTGACCTTGGCTATATCATAAAAACAGAAACAAAAGAAAAACCAACATAAAACACAGTGCATAGTGACTTTAGAGATTATGCGACTGTGCGCGCAGATGGAAAACTCCATCACTTTCCTCGTTCAGAGGCTCCACCTCATGTGAAAAACAGCAGAGGCAAAAAACAGCAGAGTTGATTGCTTAGTGAAGCAGGGCTAATTTCAAGGTCCTCTGATGCTTCATCTAGTAATCTGTATACAATAACAAGTGATTATTTAGGTGATATTGCCTTCCTTTCCTATCCATTCCTTTATTTATTTTTGAAACAGTGTTTCTCTGTATGGCCCTGGCTATGCAGGAATTCGCTCTGTAGACCATGGTGGTCTTGAATTCAGAGATCTGCCTGACTCTGTGTCCTGAGTGCTAGGATCAAAGGTGTGCACTGCCACTTGGCTCCTTTCCTTCATTTTTGAATGTATTTGTTTATGTATTTATTACTTTTGTGTGGTACCAGAGTTTGAACTTAGGTCCTAGGGCATGCCAGGGAAGTGCCCTCCCACTGAACTATGTCCCCTGCACTCCTTTTGCCTTTTGCTTTGAGTCACGATCTCACCAGGTTGTGCAGACTGGCCTGGTACTTGTGCTGTAACTCACACAGGCCTTGAACTTTCAAACCTTTTGCTTCAACGAACAGTTGTCTCCTCAGGCCCACGTTGGCAGCTCAAGATTCTCTGTGTTTGCTTTTTGACAGGTTCTTATTGTGCAGTAACACACTGCAACCCCGCAAGCTGCTGCAATTATTGGTGCCATTGCTGCATACCCAGATGGCACACCAGAGGGGGATTGACCATCCTCATCATTTAGAGATAGACAGTGTGGTAGTCAGCTTCACTATAACAAAATGCTTGGGGTAGTTAATTTATCAAGAGAAGTCTTATAGCATTGCAATGCCTGCAGTGAGGCTGCACACTGTGGTAGACACACTGGCTGAGTGCTCCTGCTCCCATCACAAGTCACAAAGCAAAGACATGGGGGAGGAGATCAGCATCCTGTATCTTCCTTGGGGACTTTCCTCAAATGACCTAAGGTCCTCCTCCAGATCCCTACCCCTGGAGGTTCCATCCCTTCCTAATAGTGTCACCCTAGGACCGTGAGCTTCTGTTAATTTATTTATTTGTATG
>JAQHUG010000018.1:417821-470904 GCA_028555095.1 Dicrostonyx torquatus | reverse complement strand
GAGAGAGAGAGAGAGAGAGAGAGAGAGAGAGAGAGAGAGAGAGAGAGAGAGAGAGAGAGATTACCAGCAAGTGGCTCACATCCCAGCAACACAGTCCTTGGGCAATCTCCATGCTAAATTCTGTTATACTTTTTCCTCATAGAGAATGCTGCACTTTCTGAAGATGTTAGTTTGGGGCTCTCCCAGGAGCTGGACACTCACACCATCTTCTACTTCTGTAACTATTAATTCACCAGAGAGGAGGAGGATTGCTTCCAGCACCCCACCCCGCCCCTACCCTGCCCCCACGCTCCAGCTCCCACCCTGCCTCAGGCCACAGGCTTTGGCTTTCAGACAATGCACATTGGGCACTGAGTTAAATAAAGCCGTCACCAGGGCAAGGACAGTCTCAAGAGAGGTAACTGTCCCTGTCCTCTGCAATTGTTGCTGGAGAGCAATTTGCCCTTGAATCCTCTGCCATTCCTAAACTGACAATTTCATTTCCCTCCAACCCCGCCTCCTGCCTCCAAGATCTGCTGAAACAGCAAGTTTGGTCTGAGAAGGCAGCAGATAATAGGTAGACTCCATCCATCCATCAGCCGCGATGGTCACAGACACCAGAATCTCCTTTTGTCTCCGGATATCCCTGAGGATGCAGGCTGGGGACCTGCGGTGTTTGCCTAGCCTTTGTGTGCCTACGCTTTGAAAACCGGGTCCTCTGTTTACCTCCCTGCCTTCAGCCTGGACTGTTTACTACCTTTGCAAGGGGTCAGGTCACAAAGTCAGCCCACATTAAGACCCAATATCCAAATGTCACAATTCGAATGAGCAGGATTCAAAAAGTCCGGGGACTTTGGCTGCTCTGTTGGGTCCTGTTTAGTCTGAGGGTAATGAAGAGCTCAGAGATGACCTGATTTCATTAAAGTAGGTCAGACTGAAAAAGAGGCTGACTCTCACCCAGTTACACAGCCAGCCCCTCCTGCCTCCCTCCACCAACTACCCCCACCCCAGGGCCTGAATGCTTTCTGGGAATTAATGCTGAGTTTTGTCAATACGGTAGCTAAATCTCTGTGGAATAATTGGACCTTCCTCCCCAGCTTCTGTTGGTGTGGTGTGAGGGCAGGCCCTGGAGGGAAGACAGTAGGCCTCCACCAGGGATGTAGGATGTAGTTAAAGCCCTTTGCCCCTGGAACCAAACATTGTAAGTTGCTGGATTGTATCTGAAAGCAGCATTGGTAGAAGCCAGAGACTGAGAGGAGAGTTATCATGTGGACACACTTTCTACACGCCTAGCCGGGCCTAGCACAAACACATAGGCCTAGCACAAACACATAGACCTCTGCATCCTCCTACAGCTTCCTGTGAGTACCAGAGGGAGGACAGAGTAGGAGATGGTTGTCTAGGCAGCTGGGGTGGGCGCGCCTATCTTCTTCTGGTCCCTTTCTAGGGACTGACATTCTTGCTGGGCCTTTCCTGGCAGGCAGAGACTGAGCTCTTCTATGTCTGCAGAAGAAGGTGTTCAAAGTCATTGTCTTAGTTAGGGTTTCTATTCCTGTGAAGAGACCCCATGACCATGGCAGCTCTTATAAAGGAAAACATTTAATTGGAGTGGCTCACTTACAGTCTAGAGGTTCAGTCCATTATCCTCACAGTGGGCATGGTGACGTGGAGGCAGACATGGTGCTGGAAAAGTCGCTGAGAGTCCTACATCTTGCAGGCAACAGGGAGTGTTCTGAGTATCACACTGCGTGAAGCCTGAGCATATATGAGACCTCAAAGCCCACCTCCACTGTGACTCACTTCCTCCAATAGGGGTGGTCCCTTTGCGGGGCATTTCCTTTGAGCCCACCACACTTATCAACTGTCTAAAGGTTGGATGGGTTGTCTGAGATCACTTATACATTACTCTGGACTAAGTTCCTGCTGTCTTTTCATGCCTTTGACACTACTCTCTTAGCTCTAGAGTATCTCAGAGAAAACAGATGGGAAAACTGGGGTTTGGGTTATTTAAGCTTACAAAGTAAATGCATACATAGCAGATAGAAGACTCGAAGTCCGTGTGGTGGACTTTGACTAGGAATGACCCCCATAGACCTCTATATTTGAATGGTTGGTCAGCCGGGAGCAACACTACTTGACAGATATTGGGAGGTATGGCCTTGTTGGAGTAGGTGTGGCCATGCTAGAGGAAGGGTGTAACTGGGGGTGGGCTTTGAGGTTTCAAAAGTCCAAGCCAGCCCCAGTACCCCTCTCTTTCCTGCTGCCTGCAGAACTGTAGAACTCTCAGCTCCTTCTCCAGCACCATGTCTGCTTGTGTGCTGCTGTGCTCCCCACCATGATGCCCGTAGACTAAACCTTTGGGCTGTAAGCCAGCCCCAATTGAATGTTTTCCTTTATAAGAGCTGCTGTGGTCATGGGGTCTCTTCACAGCAATAGAACACTGACTGAGATACTAGGATTGATTCTGCCCATGTCCTTTCCTCCCTTTCCACTGTAGCCGATCTCTGGCTCCCAACACTCAGGGGATAGATTGTGTTTGCCTTGTGATACCCAGAATTCTGCTGTAAGAATAAAGGTTGGAGAGCTGGAGAGATGGGCCAGTGGTAAGAGCATTATTTCTCTTGCAGAAGACCAGGCTCTATTCTGAGCAATCACATGGTGGCTCACAACAGTCTGTAACTCGAGTCCCAGGGTTCCAATACCTCCTTCAGATCTCTTTGGGCACTAGGCATACACCTGGTGCACATACATAAATGTAGGTCAAGTACTCATACACATAAAACTGTGTGTGTGTGTGTGTGTGTGTGTGTGTGTGTGTGTGTATCAAAGGTTGGATATAGAATTATTCCAAGGCTGGCTTGGTCACAGGCCTGGTGGTTGATGCTGGCAGTTGGTTGGGGGAGAGCCTCGGTTCCGTTCCTCCCACATGGACCAGATGGGTCCCATGTGAGCAGCTGGGGCTCCATCACAGCCTGGTGGCTGGGTTCTGAGTATGAGTGTCCTCTAGAGAAGCAGACTAGCACTGAAGAGCTCATTCCACATAGCCTGGAAAGCCACGCAGCATCATCTCCGCATGTTTACATTAGACACTTTTCATTTGGAGCAAATTACTACAGTTGGCTCATGTTCAAAGAGAGAGAGAGGAAAAAAAATAAACACAAGCTCCTTTCCCCCTGTCCTTTTGTGACACTAAGGATCACTGAAGTCAGGGCTTTTCACAGGACAGGGAAGTGTGACATTCTTCCACTCAGCTCCAATCCTATCCCAAACTCAAACTGAGAGACATGAGTTCCTAAAAAGCGCTTGGGGCCAGAACATTAGCTGCGGCTTCTTTTATTTATTTAAAAAGGAAAAACTGCCACAATCCCGACAGTCATTATTACTGTGTTACAAAACAGCAGGAGGCTGAAAGGCCCACACTAGGACTCGTTTATAGTAGGGCTACACCATAAGTAATACCTCCTGCTTGTTTTGTTTTACGCTGGAACTCAGCCAGAAGGTAGGGAAGGAATAGCAAGCAGTTCTGTTCACTAAGTAGTTACAGTCAAAAACTTACTGAGTATTTAGTTCCTAAAAAAAGAATTAGTGGCTGTTTGAAATAATAAAATCGGTCAGTGGTTCCAGGACAGCCAGGGCTACACAGAGAAGCCCTGTCTTAAAACACCAAAAAAGAAGGAAAAAAAACCAACAAACAAACCTGTAACTATTTTCTTTTTTTAAAGGTTTCTGTTTGTTTGTGTTTTGTGAGGTTTCACACTAGCCTAGTGTCCTTTTGCTTCGGTCTTCTGGGGGCTTAGATTTCAGGTGTGAAACACCTCCCCATTTTCTTTGGTTCGCTCTTAATCCTGCCAACTATGGAGCGCCATGAGCCTGCTGGGCTTTGCACGCTTTCTTCGATCTTGCGCTCTGACTGGACAGTACTGCCTTTCAGCTTGCTCCGAGCTGACTTCTGCTCTGGGTGGATGCCACTGAAAAGATCGTGGCTCGGAGGGAGGAAGACTCTTAGGTGTGAACAGTCCCACAGATGCCTAGCAATTCTCCTAAATGTGAGCCATGCTCAGTGCTTCCAAGAGGTTGCTGTGGACTTGGGGGTCCATTGGCGCCCAATTTGGGAAGCAGGGCTTGAGTAGATGGGTCCAGAATAAGGAGCTGACATGACACGTATGTGACATGCGTATTGTTTGCTCATAGATACCACCCTTCCATGTCATCCAGATTTTACTTTTTAGGACAGACTAAACTTGGATAATTCTGACTACTGGGTGGTGAAACAAATGTGATCAAGTGAACTTTTTAATTTTTTTTTTCTTTCAAGACAGGGTTTCTCTGTAGCTTTGGAGCCCGTCCTGGAACTCGCTCTGTAGACCAGGCTGGCCTCGAACTCACAGAGATCCACCTGCCTCTGCCTCCCAAGTGCTGGGATTAAAGGCATGCACCACCACTGCCCAGTAAACTTTTTAATTTTTAAAAACAAGCATGCCAGTTAGGAGGGTTTCTCTGTAGCTATGGAGCCAGTCCTGGAACTCGCTCTGTAGACCAGGCTGGCCTTGAACTCACAGAGATCCGTCTGCCTCTGCCTCCTGAGTGCTGGGATTAAAGGCGTGCACCACCACTGCCTGGCTCTAACCACTGAATTTTTAAGGCATTTACTTGATATTCCTTCTCTCTCCCTCTCTCTATTCTTCCTTCCTCTCATTATTTTCATATTTTGAGACATGGAAACTTGGTTTCTCTGTGTTGCCCTGGCTATCCTGAAAATCCCTGTATAGACCAGGCTGGCCTCAACCTCAGAGATGCACCTGCCTCTGGCTTGAGTGTTGGGTTTAAAGGCATGGCCAGCAAACCAGGCTCCTTTGACATTTTTTTTTCTCTCTCAGGGACAGTAAACTGTAAGTTATACTCTGTCACCAAGACACGGACAATCATCCTGGAAGATGTCATTCATAGAAACCAAGGAAATATGTCACATGAGGCAAAATCCACATCATCTACATGCTAAGATACCTGCCCAGCCCATGTCATATGGGCATAGAAGATTAAAGTACAGCTTCTTCACAAGTGTAAGTCAATAATTGTTTATCCTTCTTTCCACACTGCCATCCAGTATAAGTATATATGTGTATATATAGTTCATATACGAACTCTAAAAAAGTCAGAGGAACCCACTGAAGCCCCAAACCAAGCGGTTTCTGAAACCCCCCAATCCCCACGAACATAAAACATAAACATAATCATTAACACTGACATATTTCCCAAAGCAACTTATTTATCTCAGAACATTTCATATGGCCTCAGTAAGGTTACTTACTGGCCTTCTGCTTCTTTAAATAACAAGGGGTCTCAACCTGTGTGTCACGACCCTCTCGCAGGGGTCACCGAAGACGATCTTGCATAGCAGATATTTGAATTATGATTCATAGCAGCAGCAAAACTACAGTTAGGAAGTAGCAATGAGAATAATTTTATGGTTGGGGTCAGCACAGCATGAGGAACTGTGTTAAAGGGTTCGGAAGGGTGAGAACCACAGAGATAGAACCAGGAGGCAGCCAAAGGGAACTGCTTCCTCCAAGGTTATTTAGCAAAAGTCAAATGAAAGGGGAAATATACATTTGGTGGGGAGTTTATCACCTTAGCGAACCAGAAAGTATGGCCCAGTTTCTTCCTCCCCGTTCTCTCTCTCTCTCTTCCCACCCCTCTTCTCTGTCTCATAATTCTCAGCGAAGACAATAGGAGTCATGTGATATGAGGGAGAAATTGGGCCAGTTAAAAATAGAAGTCACACTCCTCCAAGTTCATTAGAACGCTGAAGTTTCGTTGTTGATTGCTATTAATCTATGTCTGCCTGACACTTGGCCAAGGGAAGGGGCAACAGACAACGACAGATTTCGAGGATTGGAGTCTCTCTCCTCTCCCTCCACTCTTTGTCCCTATGTTCTGCCCTGGCTGAACATCATCACATAACAGCATCTCTGAGGTGAGCTGCTTTGGGCACTGGTCCACCTTCCCCGCATCCCATCCCACCGTTTGGAGTTATGAGGAAGCTCTCTGCCTGACTGCTCCTCCCTCCCAGTAGGTGACTTCACACCAGTATTGGAATAGGGAGAGTGAAGGTTCCATTTCAGCTGGGTTCCAGTTCCATTTCAGCTTGACCTTAGTATACTCTGCATTCTGAAGTGGGTCTTGGCTGCTTGTTCTGCAGCATGGGTCCCTGGGGAAGCCACATTGGGATCCACCAGTTTGTCAAAAGAACTGAGTCCTCCTGTCCTATCTTTCTTTGCATGAAGGGGGCACCTGTGTGTGAGCTCCCAGGGAGTGTCTGCTGTGTGCCAGGCAATACCTCCACCCAGGGAAGCGGGCACTATGGAGACCACATCACTGAGGGCCTAGGAAGTGAAGAAGTACCCTTTCCTGAGGTTGTGGGAAGAGGTGTGTATCCTGCATCTGGGCTCACCTGATGGAAGGTATGAGTCGGGACAGGTGAGTTTGGGCTCCACTGTTTCTCCTGACATGAACCGAGAGCTCTGGCTATTCATCCCTAGAGTTGGGGCAGCCATAGTCAACAAGGGTCCTGTAGGTGGAGGATCAAGTCTGAGCTGGCAGCGAGCGAGGTCTGGATCTATGGCTATAGATTTCTTTCTTTCTTTCTTTCTTTCTTTCTTTCTTTCTTTCTTTCTTTCTTTTTTTTTTTTTTTGGTTTTTCGAGACAGGGTTTCTCTGTCGCTTTGGAGCCTGTGCTGGAACTAGCTCTTGTAGACCAGGCTGGCCTCGAACTCATAAAGATCCGCCTGCCTCTGCCTCCCGAGTGCTGGGATTAAAGGTGTGCGCCACCACCGCCCGGCTATAGATTGGTTTCTTAAGCTCAGTTCCCAAGTTTGTATAAGACAGCTCACCTAAGGAAAGGGGTGGACCCTGAGCCAGGGTGCCTGGCTTCCCACGTTTGTTGCCCTGTCCTGTCAAGCTCATCTGGGTGACAAAAAGGAGGCTTCTGTTCAGTTTCTGACCTTCCAGTGCTGATCCCACCCAGAGGTCTCACTAGCTGGTCAAGAGGGTCCAGGAAGTGCTGAGCAAGCACACCTGCCTCACAGGCAGCTAGCTACTGCCTCTTCCTTAGAGGAGCAGAAGGAGAGAAAACGAGGAAGCACCCATTTCACCCTTGCCATGAACAGAGGCCTTTTCATAGCCCTGTACCTCATTTTTCACTGAGACAGCTTGGGGCTGATTTGTGCTACGGCAGAAGCCCAAACCACAACATGCTAACAAAGTGGGGATTCCTCAGCATTGTCCCAGCATCAAGGCGGTTGCCAAGGTGGCAGGTGAACAGGCTCGTGCCTAGAGCAGTTGGCTCCATCTGCTCTTCAGGTGCAGTTTCCAGCTTCGGTGGGGGCTCAGGGATGCTAGTCTGAGGGACACCTCCCCCTCCCCACCACATACCTGTCCTCACTTGGTAGACTCCTTTGAGGGCAGCTGTCATAGAAGAACTAGGGAGCAGGGATGCTTGCTGTTTGGGAGAGAGGGGACTTTGGAGTTGTTTGCTGAGGTTGAAGGGGCACAAGCCCTTGCCACCTCTCTCTTTCATCTGGAAGCATTGCCAGAGGAGCTGGCTCTCAGAACTACTCAGGAGGTGGGGGAAGGCTGTATAGGACTTTGCATTTGTTGAGGTAGAGAACAGAATTTGACGCTGTTTTTTATGTTTTTCCTGGTTTCCAGTCCCCCCCCGCCCACCTTGTTTCATTTTCTTCTCTGTTCTCTCCTTTCCCCGATGGGTGTGTGCATGTGGAGGCCAGGGGTCAATTTCAAATGTCTTCTTCAATCGTGTCCTCCAACAAGGCCACACCTATTAATAGTGCCTCTCCCTTTGGGGACCATATCTTTCAAACCACCACAAGGACACTGGAGAGAGGACCCGTGTAGAAGGGTAAAGTGAAGCTGGTTTCCCTTCCCTGTTCCCAGATAACACTGTGAATTCTTTGAGTGTCTAAATTAACGTGTAATAAGACCTTCTGCCTCTTCTCAGATGAGATGATCCTTAGTACATGTCCTCATTCAGAGGGTCATGTTAGGTGTCTTCCTCCAGGACTTGCACTCTTTCCTGAGGCTGGGTCTCTCACTGAACCTGAAGCTTGCTAATTCAGCTGGACTTGGCTAGCAAGCCCCAGGGATCCTCCTGTCTCTGCCTCCCCAGAACACCCTGGTTACATGGCTTTTACAGGGGTGCCGGGAATCGAACTCTGGTCCTCAGGCTTGTATCCGAGCACTTGACTAACTGAGCCACATTTCTAGACCCCTTACATCTTTTATAAGTAATAATGAGAATTCACCTCAGATTGCTCCACCTCTATCCTATTGCAAGTCGATTCTAATCAAGAGAGCAGATGAAAAAACTCCTTCTTGAATTCATGCATAGTCCAGCCCTGTTTGTCCTCCATGAACCAATGTCCCCATTCCCACACTTTGGTCAAGTCAGGTGTGAGTTTTAGTTAACGGGGCAGGGCAGGGGAAGACCATGCACTAAGGAATGACAAAGGCAGAGTCTAGGACTGGAGAATAGAAACAGCTATGATGCAAGACACATGTAAGTGAGGGAGAAAGGAGACATTCCAGGGCAGCACTATGGGCCGAGAGGTGAATGCCCCAGGGATTACATGCCCCTGTGGGCTTTATGGGAGGCTCTCTGATCTAGCTCACACTGATCAGGTGACCACAGAAGCCGTGCAGCTGGTTTCAGGAGCACAGATGGCCTCCACTGGATGCAGATACGTACAATCTCCAGCATTGAGGGTAGGATCCCAGTGGGACTCTAGGATGATAACATGCAACTTTAGGAAGCCCCATTTTTCTTCCAAGTAAAACAAGGCTATAAACCTTGCACCCAGAGGCAGTGAGGACTGAGCAACCTGATGAAAAGCAGAGTCTACCCACAGGGAGCACATCAGATAACGCACATCAGGTAACTCCGTCTCGGGCCCTGTGCTGACTGAGGATACCTGATCACTAAGGCTCAACCTTAGGTCATTCACTCACTCAATAAACATTGCTGAGATAAAACTGTAGGCTGAGTACATATTGAGAATGTTCCGGAATGTGGCGCAGAGTGAGATGACCATGTATACATTCCGAGCATGAGGATACCTTTCCAACTCTGTCTTCCAACGTTGAAATATTGGTGCCTTACTGAGTACCCTCACTGGAGGAGAGAGGGGTGAGTACCTGCCGGCAGTTTGAGAGTGGTGGTGAAAGGCATGAGAGGGAGCTCTTGCAAGGGCAGCTCGATTTTCTACCACTTTGTGCATACGTAGAATCACTGTTACAGTGCTGTGGGAGTGTGTTGACTTTGGGGTTGCACAGACCTTTTAGCCAGTAGGTGAATCTGCAAGCTTAAACTCCACAAATAAGGATCAGTCTAGACCTACCACAGATGAAGTTCTCTTTTGTTCTGTTTTTTTCTGATGCTGTGGATTGAACCTAGGGTCTCAAACTAAGCAACAATTACAGGATTACTATTTTCTTCTTTTTTATCTTTGTTTTATTAATATTTTTTCTCTTCTTTTTTTCTTTTCTTCTTCTTTTTTGAGTTAAAATCTCATCTTGTAGAAGAGGATGACCTTGAATTTGAACTTCTGGTCCTCCTGCCTCCAACTCCCAAGTGCTGAGATTAAAGGTGTGTACCACCATGCTGGGAAATTATGTGATGCTTTTTTTTTTAAATCAGTTTTTGTAAGTTTACATACAAGATAGCATTTTCATACTATAATAAATTTTCATATTTATTATTTTGTTCCTTTAGAACATTTTTTATCTTGTGTGTGGGGGGCTATTTTGCCTTCATGTATGTGCCTGGTGATGTAGCTCCATGTCCAGGCAGACAGATACCCTGGACATGGAGCTACAGATAGTTGTAAGCTGCCATGTGGGTGCTGGGAATTGAACCCCAGTCCTCTAGTCCTCTGGAAGAGAAGCCAGTGCTCTCAATCATAGCATCATTTCTCTAACCCCCATTATTTTATCCTTATCGAACCTTTCCTTCACTCTTTTCTCCTTGTACACAGCAGGCTGTAGTAAGAGGGGGCGGCTATGTTCCCAGCACTTGAGAGGAACGTGGTCCCTTTTGTTCCATCTAGCCTGGCTCCCTGGTTGCTCGGCCGCACAGCTGCACGGCCTGCTTTTGGCCCTGGTTAGCTTATACCTGGAATGATTACACACAAACTGTATTCATTCAAATACTGCCTGGCCCATTAGTTTTAACCTCTTATACATATTAGTCTAACCCATATTTAGAAATTTGTGTGTCACCATGAGGTGGTGACTTACTGGAAGATTCTAACCTGCATCCATCTCGGGCTGGAGCACCATGGTGTCTCTCAAACTTCCTTTATTCCCAGCCTTCCATTCTGTCTACTCCACCCACCTAAGGGCTGTGTCCTATCCTACAGGCCAGGCAGTCTTCTTTATTAACCAATGAAAGTAAAGAAATACAGAAGAACCCTCCTACACCAGCAGGCAAGCATTCTATCACTAAGTCACACCCCCAGCTTTTACTATTTTCAAATTCTATTTTCAAATATTTATTAATGGTGCTACCCCTTGTCCCTCTTCTTCAACAGTAATACACTCCAGGTTAAAAAAAAAAAAAAAGAGCAAAGCTTGATAAATTCTCTTCCATTACCTTCCTTGGCTTTGGAACTTCAGTGATAACCTGGGGCACAGTGGGTGGCAGTGTTGGGGTTAGCAGGTGCCAGCGTGGGCTTCTCCGTGCCAAGCAGAGGAGCTGTGAAGGGTTGAGAATGTCACCTCAATATTGTCGAACCCTGCCTCTGTTCCATCTCACAAATGAACGCCCCCCACTACCAAATTGGGTTCTCACTGGTGATCACACCCGTTCATACTGCATCCCTCCATTGACTGCAGCCCCATGAGATGCACAGTTTGTGATACGCAGTTTCTCGCATTTAGGTGGAAACCTGGAGAAATAAATCAGTTAAAATGGTGCAGTTCTGACATAGAAAGTCTTCCAAGTGGCTTAGTTGAAGGGAAAAGATAAAGACCAAAGAGGGAATGAAGTAGTTCCCAGCTGTTGAGCTAGGCATGGCGCCTCACATCTGCAATCCCAGTACATGGGAGGGTTGCTCTGGGCAAAAGGCTAGCCTGGGCTACAGATTGAGTTCCAGTCTATCTGGGCTACAAAGCGAGTCTCTGTCTCCGATAGCCAAGAAAGAAAGAAAGAAAGAAAAAGAGCAATTGCTCTAAACCGTGTTGAAAACTCATTTGTTCCTTTCCTTTTCAAGGGCCTTGGGCAAGCCTAGTTCACCTGTGCATGGGACCCCACGCTTCATCGGATTGTTCTACCGAGCTGCAGGGAAACCTTTCGAAACCAGAAAATTGTCTATCACTCCACCAGGGACAGGAAATTCCAGGCCACAAAGGTTGCTTACATTTTTACCTGCTTTGCCTCCAGATCTGAAGTTTATTTGAATGGCTTGTTTGTCTAACTCGGCTCTGCTCAAATCAATCTTTCATGGGTTCTCCTGGCAAAGATCACCTTGGGTCAAAGGCCAGAGGTCATCATGGTTCTCAAATACCTACCCGCTTGGTAAGAGTGCTAAAGTGGACAATTACCCAGCAATTAGTGTGGGACAAAGGGAATCGCTTCAAAGGGCTAATTGGAAAAAGATGAGAATGGCTTGTGCAGGGCCGCCTCTCCATCTTTCTGGCTGTCCCGAGGCCTTTCTAGTTTTCCTTCAACTTGACTCTTTTTTTCTTTCTTACTTTGATTTTGTTTGTTTTTGTTCTTGTTTATTTCAAGACACGGTCTCACCACCTAGCTCTGGCTGTCCTGGAACTTATTCTGCAGACCAGTCTGGCCTTGAACTCACAAGAGATCTGCCTACTTCTGCCTCCTGAGTGATAGAATTCAAGGCATGTTCTACTGCACCCTGCCAAAAGTAGGGCAGTCAGCGTCATTGAGTTGGTGCTCTGGTCTCTGCTGTGGTTTCACCAATCGCTGCTAGAGTATCCTTCCCTCTCCAGAGCCTGTGTAATGCTCACACACCAGGAGACATGGTTATGAGGTGTCATGGTGGAAGGATTCTCTGAGACTAATGAATACAGGGCTGCCATTGAGAGAAAGAAATCACTCAGAGAAACTTGTAGTAGCATCCAATCTTTGCAGCACAGTCTTCGTCCCTTGGTGTGTAAATCTACCAGTTTTGATTCAGTACAAAGTCAAAGTGTTTCTAGAAATAGGAAGCCCCAGATGGGGACACCGAGCTTCTATGGGAAAGCTGACATGAGAAGCTCATCAAGCAATGGTGTGTGTGACCATGTCCCAGTGTTGTGGGTGCTAGGGAAAGGAGCAGGCTGCTTACATAGGCCTGAGTTTTGGGGATGGGGAGCATCACTGCACACAAGTCTCATGGGCTTTGCTTTCTGGAGAGCCAGCTAGCTGCTCAGCAGTGAAAGAAAGTGATGTTTCCCCAAGAATGAGAATCCCTAGACAGGGATTTTTTTTTTTTAAAAAAATGTTCCTTGAGGTCCCCCACCAAAAGCCCAGGGGTAACCAAACCTTGGAAATCCCTCCTTTTTTTTTTTATAAAACAATGTTTCTATTGTAAGTCTTTGAAAAAAGGGCGAACAGAACTGTATCTGTAAATATTGGTTTTGCTGGTATTTTGTTAATCAAACATTCACAGTGACATTCTGATTCATAAGAACTGTGTCCCACAGGGCTTGGAGTGGCTTCCACATTTTGGAGATGGAGAACACTTTAGAAAAGGGATGACTGGACTATCCCATGCTAGTGATACTGCCCTTTCTCTTGTGGGCAGAGAGGGACATCAATAAGCATGGCCCTGACTCCACACTACTGAAGGAGTTGTACTCCAAGTACTGGCTTCCTCCCTTTGGTTAGTAGGTGGGAAAAAATTGATTTTGGAGCTGGACAGTGGTGGTGCGCGCCTTTAATCCTAGCACTTGGGAGGCAGAGGCAGGTGGATCTCTGTGAGTTCAAGACCCGCCTGGTCTACAGACCTTGTTCTAGGACAGCTAGGGCTACACAAAGAAACTGTGTCTCGAAAAACCAAAAAGAAAAAAAAAGGTTTTGTCATATCTGCTATATGCTGGACACTGAGTTCAATGCCTCAAAGATCTCCTATAATCTTTATGACAATAGTACAAAATGCGCAATAGAAAAAAAAACATTTAAACGACCACAGGACAGTACAGCAATTATCCAAAATCCAACAGCTGAGTAGCCGAACTGGTGTTCAAGGAAGGTGTGTCTGTCTTGTGGCTCCTACTGGGTCCCGCTTTTCAGAAGCCCTGAAATCCTCACCAAAGAAGCGTGGCATCTCTGGAAGCTGCTGAGTAGACCGGAGGGAGCTTGTTTCTGAGGATGGGGGAGGGGTAGGGGAGAAGCCAGATGCTCCAGCCATCTCAGGTCAGATGAAGCCTGATCCTTTCTCAGCTTGATTTGACCTAGAACTGGGAAACAGATGGGACCGCATCGCCCCAGGGTCTGTGGGAGCCTGACCACACATATGAGTCCTGCCTGTCGCTGCTGCCTCTGCTGCTGCTGTTGAGGGCCTGGGGCCCCACTGGCCTTATGACAGCACTCCGATGGGCGTCTTTGGACTTAATCTTTGCTGGGAATTTAGTGGTAAGGCTAGAGGGCTCATCCTTTCTTAGAGCAACAGAGACCCAGAGCAAGTGCCAGCCAATAAGACAGATGTCAACCGATGCATGATGAACAATGTGGCATTGTCCTAGGAAGGCACAAGGGCCCAGGCAAAGATAAACAAGGGCCCAAGAGGGGCCTCCTGGATTCATGACCATCCGATAGCACAGATTCATCTGGTAGATATGGCCGTTCGGAAATTCCCTCTAGCTGATGGGTGTGGATGGGGAATCTATACTACAAGCCTCTGAAGTTATCTAGCAAATGAATAGAAATCCATCCATTTACTGAGTTAACATTCACTCAGTGTTGAGGACCAATGGTTCCCTCTGCCAAGGACGGAGGGATTTCTTGGAGCATAGCTTTTAGTGATTTGGGCAAACCAGGACTTTGCGAGTCCTCTTTTTCTCTGTTGATGGATGCTAGAGCAGCCCCTTAGCTTCAGCGCGTGGTAGCAGAAAGCCAGACTCAGACCCTGCTTCCAGAAGCATGTGCAAGCCGTTGTGGCAGGTGACCTGATGGGACTGTGCCTGGACCTTGGGTGGCATCTTCTCATAGGAGGGCCAAATACTGGAAGTGAGATTCTTTGGGAGGGACTCACCAGATTGGGAGGCATCTTAGGGTTACTGGGGCTTGGGATAGTTGGCGCAAAGCCTTAATGTTTGTAAAACAATTCCTGGTTCAAGACTTTATAGGCAGAGAGTAGGGAATGCTGGAGACATACAAGGTTTTAGCATTGGAAAGACACTCCAGGCACCAGTTGGTAAGGCATAGTTCATATCCAGATGAAATATACAGCGTAGGCAACATTGCACTATGGAATGTTTTTTTTTTTTGCTTTGTTTTTCTTTTCTTTTAAGCAGGGAGAGAAAGAATCAGAGACGATTGAGTGTTTCGTTCATTCAAGAAATGTTTCCTCAAGCCAGGCGGTGGTGGCGCACGCCTTTAATCCCAGCACTCGGGAGGCAGAGGCAGGCGGATCTTTGTGAGTTTGAGACCAGCCTGGGCTACAAGAGCTAGTTACAGGACAGGCTCCAAAGCTACAGAGAAACCCTGTCTCGAAAAAAAACCAAACAAATAAATAAATAAAAAGAAATGTTTCCTCAGCAACTATTATGCACCAAGTGTGCTAGAGCAATGGTTCTTACCCTTTAATACAGTTCCTCATGTTGCTGTGACCACCCCTCCAACATAAAATTATTTAGTTGTCACTTCATAACTATAAAGTTTCTACTGTTGTGAGTCGTAATGTAAATATCTGATGTGTGACCCTCCCAAGGGGATTGCGACCCACAAGTCAAGAACCACTGAGCTAGAGCACTGAGTGCATGCCAATCATTTCATTTTCTAATCACTGCAGAGGATCTTAAGGTCCAGCCACCAGCTGATGTGACAATAGGACTTCTGATAGGGACAGTCATTCAGCAGGGAGCCAATCTAACGCAAAGTCTTCAGGGCTGGCTCCAGCCTCTGCTTCCTTATCTGTTTTTCTTTTACACGAAACACCCCCCCCACACACACACACACACGTTGAGGACTGTATTTGATCCCACAACAAGCCAGTTACACAGTTTCCCGGGAGAAGGTGCATTTCCACCTTGGCCATGAATAAATCCTTTCTTCTCTCTAGCCCTGGCCAGGGGAGACCTAGGCAGGAGGGGTGGGTCTGGCCTGCTGTGGAGGGGAGGGCTGAATAGCTGTTTGCTTTTTCATTAAACAAAGTCTGCATGGCAGTGCTTGTGGTCACAGGTGATCCTGGAGCCCGACAGAGCAGGTACTATGAGTCTCCTTTGGCGGGCGGGCAAGTGAACCTGCATGCAAGCAGCCTCAATAACCGTGGCCTGAGGAATCCATTTTTTCCCCCCTGGGGCTGCAGTCCCATAAATGGCTTCTTTGAAGAGGCTGCCCCGGGGACTGTGAGGACCCTCCCTGTAGCACCCACTCGGTCTCTGGTTCTGAAAGCTGGATTGTGCCACACGAAGCCCTGCCTCCTGTGACATTCCTCCTGCTAACCATTGTCTGTAGAAAGAAGCCATTGTCTCCCACTGACATATCTGCTGACCGAGCCCCATGAAACAAGGGGAGCTTTGGGGAGAAAGCAATCCACTAGAAATAACAAAACCCCAAGCCCCGCCTCAGAGGAGGCTCGGACTGGCCTGGTCAATTTCCTGATGGCTGATGTTCCTCCGGGGAGGAAGTGCCCACCACCAAGGGAGGGAGGGTCCCTTTTATCTCTGGGTTGGAATGACACCATTCTTGCCTTTGTGTCAACAGCACTGAAAGGCCTTGTGGAGGGTTATGTGGCCAGTGTTGAGGAGGGCTTGTTTGAAGAGAAAAAAAAAAAAAAAACAACCCAGAATGATGTTTACCCAGCAGGCAGCTCCTGCCAACGCAGATTCTAATGTCTGTTGCATTCAGATATACCCGCTGGCCAGGCTGTTTTGGCTTGTCCCTGGCTATGGGTGCTGTCGGGCCAGGAGGGCAGGCAGCTGGCAGACACCGGAGGTTGGTGCCAGCTCTTAACCATGGAAACTCGCCTCTGCCTAGGGTAAACAGCCTGGCTCTCCACCCCCAGCTTCCTCCCTGCTCCAATCCAAAACTAAAGGTTCACTTATGCCTGGGACGGCTAAGGCTTCCGAACTGGCGGCCTGGCCATCAGCATGTGTCTGTCATGGTAGAGGGACATGTTTTCAGGGATAAAGCTGTCGAGACCCTTCTTATTCAAAGGGTCACCCCAGGACTCAGGGCATCAACAGGACTAGGAACGGCTTAGAAAAGTGGAATCTCAACCTGGTGAGGCTGCATAAATGTGAGCTGGGATGGAAACACTGTGGGGGATCCTAGGAGGAGTTCTGGGGCTACCTAAGGGGGATTCTGTGTAAAGGAAGGAGGGAGGGATAGAGAGAAGGAGGGGTGTGGTAGGAGGGAGGGATAGAAGGCCTCATCAGCCAATTGAGAATTCGCATTATTCATCAGGGTCTCCTAGATCTGTTTTGTTTTGTTTTTCGAGACAGGGTTTCTCTGTGGCTTCGGAGCCTGTCCTGGAACTAGCTCTTGTAGACCAGGCTGGTCTCGAACTCACAAAGATCCGCCTGCCTCTGCTTCCCGAGTGCTGGGATTAAAAGCGTGCACCACCACCACCCAGCCCGTCTCCTAGATCAGTATGAGCCGGTTTAAGTCTAAGAAGCCACGATCTGATCAAGTGGTTTTTAAACCATCTATCAGGATCCCCTGATCCAGGGAGGTCTCAGCCCCAGAAGACAGCCTGAGTTGCCTCATTTAGACTGTTTGGAGACTCTGGCTCCAGGGAAATGGGATCTGGTGACAAGCCCACACCATCGCTGAGGAAAGCCATGACATCTTTTCGTTGGTCATAGGGTAAGAGATGCCCTTTGGTGCATCTGATGTAGTGTCCCTGATGCTCTAGAGGAAGCCTATTTGTCCCCTTAGAGATTGACCCTGCATCTTCACGTTCTCTGGTTGCAAGTGTGTGGATCCCTGCCCTCCCCGCTGCTTACTGTGAGCTGGGTGCTAGACTTTCAGCTGATCTCACCCAACTCCTAACCCCAGTCTCTTTCCAGTTGTTATGACTGACGTGAACCTCACTCCTCCCAGTCCACATACTGCAGGACTAACCGCTGGGAAGTCAGGAGGTATTTGGAGATTAGGTTTTAATGCGGGGAAGAGAGTTCAAATGACACCACTGACAAATATTAAGTCAGTGGTTCTCAACCTGTGGGTCGAATAACCCTTTCACAGTGGCCACCTCACCAGAGATCCTGAATAGCAGGTATTTACATTACAACTCATAACAGTAGCAAAGTCACAGTTATGAAGTAACGATGAAAATAATTTTATGGTCGGGCGTCACCACACCACAAGGAACTGTACTAAAGGGACACAGTGTTAGGAAGGTTGGGAATCAGTATCTCAGTGGTCTCCTTCTAAGAGTCTAAACCTGGTGATGGTTCAGTTGGTAAAGTGTTTGCGTTATGAGTATGACAGCCTGGGTTCGACCCTCAGAGCCCACGTGAAAAATCTTGGTGTTGTGACCCTAGCCTGTAATACCAATGTTCTGGGGAGGTACTCTCTGTCACGTCCCAGCTAGCCAGTCTAGCTGGATCTGGGAGTTCCAGGTAAGAGACCCTGTCTCAAAAAATAAGAGGGAGAGTGATGGAGAAAGACCTGATGTCAACGTCTGACTGCCATCTACATGTGCACATATGTCCAAGCATGTGCAGCCCTACACACACACACACACACACACACACACACATACATGCACACATGCTTGCTTATACAGAGGGAAAGAATATGATATACTAATCAAGGGAAAAGGCCTTAGGAGAAACCAACCCAGCCAATGTGTTGATTTCAAACTCCTGGTCTCTGTGTTCATGAAGAAATCCATTTCTGTGGATTCGGTCATCCTAGGTGGGGCTTTAGAATGGAGGTCACAGCAAACATTGCTCCAGTCTGTTACAGCTCCTCCTGGCAATGCTGGATGGCAAGTGCTATGTTTGGCTGCTTCTTAATGTCATGGGTAGTCATCACAGACTTACAATACCACATGCTTAGCATGTGTGGGTCACCCATCACATTCTGCTTTGCCTCCAGAATAAGGTTGAGCTGAGAAAATCACCCAGAAATCAGTCCCCGTTGGCCATGAAGCTGAGGTCAGCAGAAGTGGTGCATGTATGATTTTTGTCTGGAGATAGGGCTCTGTAGGCATCTTCTAGACTCTGTTTCATCATTTACTTTATACCCTACAGACAAGAGGAGGACGCTTGACCACAGACCTAGCAGGTGAGCAGTCCGTGGGCTCAGAGTTCTACAGAGAACAGAACCTTGGCTTCCAGGATCTGTGAGAAGCTACGCATGCACTGTCCAGACTAGATAGTCACAAGCATCTATTCTGAGCCCTCCTTGCAAATGGGATATGCTTCAGTGTGCCCAGAAAGGGGCACCAGGTATGTCATCTGGTGACAAAGATGGAAAAAAGATTACACATTCAAAAGGGGCTGGCTTAGCTTGGGGCTGGCTCCTTCTAGCTCCAAGTCACTCAGTGGGCAGTCTTCACATGGCTAAGCCAGGCCTGAGCCACATTCTGGAGGAGAAAGCAACTACTTCTTGTTATTCCGGGACTTTTGGTATCCATCTCCAATCCCTTCTTCTTCTTCTCTCCTCTCCCCTTCTCTTCTTTCCTCTTGTTTTCCCAAAACAGAGTCTTACTATATATTCCAGGCGGGTCTAGTTCTCACAGTTTTGAGATTCCAGGCATGTGCCGCCATAGCACACTTTCTCCCAGTCCTTGCTAACCTCAGTTGCTCTCCTTCCCCCTGGAAGTCTTCCATTCCTGCTGTGCAGGTATGATGACATGAGTGTGATCTCCCAGAACCCATGTGAAAAATCTGTGTGTTGTGGCACTAATCTGTAATAGCAGTGCTCCGGGGAGGTTGATCTGCAGGGCTCACCCACTAGCCACTCTAGCTAGATCTGTCCTGCGTATAGTCTCCAAGCAAACCGTTTTACTTATGCACTCCTAAATTTGTTGATTTATTTTAAAAATGTTTATTGAGCACCTACTACGTGCTAGAGGCTGTAGCATAGAAACCAGGGATCTAGAGTCAAGGAGAACTTGGTCCATGATCTTGTAAGGGATTTGCCCTAGGGAAGACAGCAGATCAATGGAGGAACAGCGCCCAGCACACATGAGCATCATCAGAAATTGCTGAGTGGCCTCGTAGAATACATAGCAATGAGCCAATGAGCCAATGAGCAAGCCACCAGAAAGGGCCTTATTGAGAAGGCCTTACTAGAGAAGAGGCAGGTTAAGAAAGCGTTCCTTGCAGAAAACAAAAACAAAACATTCAAGTATGCCTCAGCCTGAAGGGTCTCCAGGGCATGTGAGTGAACAGTGGGGTACTACATCACATGGTCTGATTCACTCAACATTATGCAAAGGTGCCTGTGTTTCACTGTGCTTGCATATTGCCTTGTCTCTTCTCCTCCCAGGGCCACTTGGCTGCACTTGTTCAGCTGGTTCTTGCTGCCGTGGAACTTTTTGTCTGGAGAGTCAGCTCATAAAGACTTTAGGTGTTGCAGGCCATAGAGACTTGGCCTTAGCTCCTCACCTCTACCACAAGAAGAGCAAAAGCAGCTACAGGCACCGGCTAAGCAAGAGTGTAGCTGAGCACCAACAAGGCTGTCAGGACAGAATGGTGAGCTAGCTTTGGCTCATGGCTCAGAGTTTGCCAACTGCTGGTCTAAAAGGAGAGCTAGAAAAAAAAATCAGTCCTGTAACCTTTGTTAATGTGATTCTTCTCCCTGCATCTGGGCCAGAGTGCAGAGAGCTGAGCTCCACCTAGCTCAAGGAAACACTACTTGTCAGTATGTTCCAAGTTCTTCTATGTGTAAGTATCTCTTGCCATTCCCATGATCCTCTCTGAATAGGTGACTGTCTTGAGGGGTCTGCTCTGTACCTTCAAAGCAACTCTCTGGGCTGTGTCACTGAGCAAGGACTTTTGAAGTGTTGCAGACAATATTGTGCCATCAACTCTGCTGTTTCTAAGGCCCCCATCCCACTGACTCTCAGGCTGAGCTCCTTTTCATACTGCAAACCAAATGAACGTGAGCAATAATTTTGTATGTTGTCTTGACTATGCTACAGTGTCCAGACCAAGGTAACGGTGCTTGTCGTGAAGATATTTTTAGATAAGATTAGCATTAATGTCAGTAGCTCTTAAGGAAATTGTATTACCCTTTGGGTCTCAAGAGAAAATATGTACTTCCTTTTGAAGGAAGGACTTCTCCCTCAAGACAGTAGCATTGACTCTGCTCTGGGTCTCCAGTCTTACTGGTAAAATTTAGACTCACCAGTATGCACAGTAATCATGCCTGGCAGTAATTCGTGTGTGTGTGTGATGCATTGCATGTGGTATATTCACATGTGATGTGTGATGTCAGATGTTCTCCTCTGTCATCCTCTGCCTTATTCTTTTGAAGCAGAATCTCTCCCAGAAACGAGCTGGGCTGGCAGGCAGCAAGTCCCAGCCATCTTCCTGCCTTCAGCCCCTACCTCGCCAAATTTACAGGCCTGTGGCTACATGCAACTCCATGGGTGTTGGGATCCGAACTCAGGTCCTCATTCTTGCACAGTAAGAGCTCTTACCCACTGAGCATCTTTCTAACCTCATGAATTGATTCTTCAAGTCAAATGGTCTCTCTTTCTCTCACCTATCATCTCTCTCTCTCTCCCATCATCTATCTATCTTTCTATCATCTCTTTCCTTACCTACCTATTTATACATTTTCTTATTGGTATCACTTCTTCAGAGATCCATGACTAACAGATGAGAGTCAGGCAAACTGACTTCAAGGTAAGACCCTTCTCATAATTTAAAGCCCGAAAGAAAATTCAGGATAATCCTTCTGTGTCATTATGTTGGGATGAACTCCTAGGACAGTGCCAGCATACCTCGTCATGGGACATGCCAGGTGATAGGCCCAATATCCAGGATGAATTATTGGGCTTTGCATTAAACAAACCCACATAATCTCTTTACTCCTTCTGAACCTGACTTCCGCCATTCATCCCTGATCAGGCTGGGCTGAACCACAGTCAGGCTTTGGATAACTCACATATGAATCCATGATAAGAGGCCAGAGCCGATGCCTAGCCCAGTATGCCTGGGCTTCATTTATTCTAACTTCAGTTCTCGATGTGATAGAACCTATGGCGTCTTGTTTTTCTTGGACAGCCTGAGTACCCACTGGCATCTTCTCAGACAGGCCCTCACTAACAGCATCTCTCCTTCTCTCAGAAACTCCTGATGGGGTGATGTCCTTAAGACCCAACGAGGTTTCCCTCCTCCCCCATGGCAAGCCATCCTCTGAAGTCAGGTGTCTATCTCCCTGACAGCCTCAGCTCTGTCTTTGCTTTGTGTTTTCTCCTCTATGTCTTATCTTAGACACTTCCTCTTCCGCCTATGTCCTGTGGAAGCCATGAGATGTTCCTGATAGCTCCAGAGAGCTCCTTGTCCCAGGCAGAGCCTGAAAACTTGGCGCCAAATAATTGGGTCACCTTGAGCTAGATCTCTGCCCCTTGATTCCTTGGAGCAGAATATAGGTATGTCAGAGCAGCCTGCATTAGAGGAGGCCATCATGCAAATGAAGTCATTACTATTCATCACACAGCAAACAGCGCTCCCAAGGGCAGGGAGGGCACCTTAGGACTCTCCATATCCCATCTTTCTCAGGCAGTAGGTCTGCCTGGGCTCCACAGATGCTCTGGTCATGACCTTGGCTCCCACACTAGACTGTGTTTCTTCAGCAGTGGGCAGCGCAGTGATCCTAGCTATCCATCGTGTCCTGCTGGAACAAGGCAAACCCAGGTTGGGAAATGTGTCTAAATGGCTGGCTTATTTATCACTTTATTTTAAAACAAGGCTATTTACAAAGATTGAAAGGAGAGTGAAGGTAGGTGATTTTAAATTCTTCTTAATTTAGTTTTCAGTTTTTAAAGTGTTGGGACACATGCTTTTAGGAAAATATACTTTAAAGAAAAGATATGCTGTGTGTGGTGTGATGTGATCTATAATGTGTGTGTGTGGTATGTGATGTTTGTGTGTATGGTATGCATATGAGATGCATGTGCACATATGTATGATGTGTATGTGGTGTGTATATGTGTATATGTTTGCATATTTGTATGATGTGTTATAGTATGTGTGTATGGTGCTCATGCGTGCACATGTGGTATGTGTAGTGTATGTGGTATGTGTAGTGTATGTGGTATATGTGTGCATGTGTATGTGTGTGGTGTGGTGTACATGTGAGGTGTGTGTGCATGTGTACTTGATTGATGTGTGTGGTGTGCATGTGGTATCCATATACATATATGGGTGTGTGCAATGTGCGATATGCATATGTATACATGTGTCTGCAGTGTATGTATGGTGTGTGTGTGTGTGTTTTCTAAACTACTCTACAATAATGAACATCTTGCAAGGAGACCTTGCCCTCTGTCCAAGGCTTACAATTGGAGAGACAAACACTGTTGGGTCAAGCAGCCTATGTTTGGGGGCGTGGGAGGTGCTGGGAGGGCCAGGATGGAATGGAGGGGCCAGGGTCCCTAGATCTGACCCTCCTGTGTGTGTTCCCTACCGGATGCTGGTGTTAGCTGAACAGATTCGGCTCATGGTTTCATCTAGGGAAAGACAGAGTAAGGAGGGGTCAGTTCCTTTGTGTGGCAAGCCTGCTGGTGAGCACGGATGGAAAGCTCAATTATCAGTGAGGTTAGGGGCAGGGGGAGAGGTCAGGGCCGAATGCCCGCTCTTCCTCTGGGCGCTGAGAGAGCCGCTCTGGCCTTTGCAACTGGGGAGGAGGATGCATTGATCAGGGTCAAAGGTTGTGTGTCATCAAAGGCAGTCTAGGGATAAAGGGAGCTCTTCCCAAGAATTCTAGACTGGCCTATGAAAATCCAAGGCGATTCACTTCCTGGTGAGAATATGCAGGCATGCCTTACACTGGAGTCTAGAATTCTTATTACAACATTTACCAGAAAGTCTCTTTACCCTAGTTTAGCTTTCAAAGACTGGGGATTCAGAAGCAAAGGGTTGGTCTGTCTCAATCTGCCTCGCTAAGAACTGAGAACCCTTTGCGGAGAGATTACACATGTCTTCCTTTGGGAAGGAAAAACAATTCATTAAAAAGTTCTTTGTATAAGGCGGGACACCTCAAAGATAGGACCCTAGCCACCCCTGTCTCACGCTTATCTTTTCCCATGGGACTGTTTCCTTTTTAGACATAGAAAAACACAGCCAATTGAAAGCTGGAAGTTAAATGTGAAAGATAACTCGACCAACGAATTGTATAGAAAGACGGGAAAGATGTAAAGAAAGACAGACAGCCTATTAAAAGATAGACCAATTAGCAAAATGACAGACATTCGGAGGCAACAAAGCTCAGGCCATAAACCAGAGGGACAGGACTCCGTGTGGGCAGCTGCAGCCCTGCTTCTACCGGTGGCAAGCTTTAAGTCTGATGACATCCCCCGAGTGTGATTCCAAGCTGGAGAGGAGACAGGAGTCTTTCAGCAGATGGGCTTGAATATTTCCAGGAATCGTTTCTTGTCCTGCACAGTGAAGGAGGAGAGAAGAACAAAGGGTCTGTTGTGTATCCGCTTAACTTTGCAGCCGCCACAGCAAACCCAGCAGAGGACTGGAACAGTTGGTACGCACAGGAAGTCTGAGTCCCAGATAAAGGTTGAACAACTGAGGTAGAAGTCACTGTTTTAACAGACGACCTGAAACCCAAAGGATTCGGGGGTCCTGCTGTGAGGTTCCCACCATTCTCAAGCATGGTATCAAAGTGTGAGCTAAAATGGAACTCTGTGAGAGAAGCCATGATTGCTTGGAGAGAAGTGGCCAGTAAGCTACTCAGAGCCTAGACTTGACAGGGAAGGTGTGAGCATATTGTCTTTCTGTCCGTCTCGAAGTCCTGGAAATGAGCACAGTATAGTTATGCATACGGCCTTGTGTTCTTGGGCTCTCCACACATTTCTGTTAACTCAGTCGATTAGCTTCACTGGCCAACACCGGGGTAAAGTCACCTCCCTCAGGAAGTCTTCCCCAATTTCTCTGTCGCAATGACATTTTCTTACACGGTCTTTTCGCTAGATCTGTCCCAGGCAGGACTGCCTGGTGCCCATCTCTCAGCTGAGAATTTGGCTAATTCTTGATTTTCGCTCATGTCTTAACCTCCTACCCTGGTGTGGAAGCTCCTGGGCAGGGTCCCTGGGCTGGACTCAAACAAGTCCTTAGTAAGACCCTATTGACCGAGGAAAAGAGAGGTGGGCCAAGGCTGGATATCAATAAACCTGAATCGCATGAACTTCCCAGGTTCCTGTTTGTGTCAAAAGTAGAATGAGGGTGTGGGGGGAAGCTTGTCATTTGGTCCCAGGCTTGCACAGTCGCTTCTACAAGTAGGAGCTCACGCAGAGCTTAGCTCACGCCCCGAAATACTTACTGCAAGGGAATGACAACATTCAAGTCCCAAACATTGATGCGAATGGAATTTCTGCTACTCCCTTGGCCTCCCAAGAGTATTTTTCAGCATGCTGTTTTCCGTTTCCCTCAACAGTCTTCAGCCAGGACTCAGCGATCTCTCTCTCTCTCTCTCTCTCTCTCTCTCTCTCCCTCTCCCTCTCTCTCTCTCTCTCTCTCCCTTTTCTCATAGAAGGGTTTCCCAGACTAAAGAAGCAGATTATTGAGGAGCATTCTACTACAATCTTAGCCCCTCCCAGTCTGGTGACTGCTCAGAGTCTGACGGATGGAGAACATCCAGTTCTCACCCTTTTTATTTGACAGATGTGGGTTCTGGTTGAAAGAAAAGTAGCTTGTCCAAGATATGGCACGAAACAGGACTGTACCTGGCAGCAGGCCTCCTAGTACCAGGGTCTGCAATAACGAAACAGCCATGATACTGGTGACGCTCAAATAGCTCTATTGAGAATGTCACACTGGGTGTAGCAGATACTGGCATCCACATGAGGAAACTGGGGTTCTCGGTGGCTGTTGGGGTGGCGTTGGGAGGAATGACACCCTGTCCAAAGGCATAGAGTGGGAAATAAGAAAGCTATAACATCCCAGACCCTATCTCCTCCCCCTCCACCGCCCCCCCCAGCCACATCCTGCCAGTTCCTCTAATATTGTACACTTCAGGAGAGCTGAAGGTTTCATGAACCATCGAGCCAAACCTACAAATAGTTGGGGATTTGTCCAGTTTTCATAGGCCTTCCATACTGCTCACTGAGCACCAGGAACCTCCCAACACTGGTCCTGCTCTTGGTTTCCTGTCTGGGTGTTGATGCTCATGGGACTGTGTGGGTCTGTGGCTGCGGTTGGGCCTGGATGAGATGTGTGTGTGTGTGTGTGTGTGTGTGTGTGTGTGTGTGCGTGCATGAGCATGCGTGTGCTTACATATTTACCTGTTCGATCATGGGGAGTGAGCAAGCACTTGGGTGCTCAACCGTCTGGATGGAGGCCAGAGCTCAGCTCCAGCTGTTAGTTCTCACTAGGCCATCCTGCTTGTGTTTTTCAAGACGTTGTTTCTCCCTGACCTGTGACCAGTGAGCCCCAGGGATCTGCCTGTCTCTGCTTCCCCAGCTGTGGGATTTCAAGCATGTGCCACCACGCCTGGCATTTCCAGTGTGGGTTCTGGCATTTGAATTTGGTATCCGTACTTGTGAAGCAAGTTCTTTACTGAGCTTAGTCGTTTGTTTTTTCTTTTCTTTTCTTTCTTTTTTATTATTGTTTTATTTATTTATTTATTGAGGCATTGTTTCTCTGTGTAGCCCTGGCTGCCCTAGAACACATTCTGTAGACCAGGTTGGCCTCAAACTTACAGAAATCTGCTTGTCTCCACCTCTGCCTCCTAAGTGTGTGATTAAAAGCTTGTGCCACCACTGTCCCAGCTTCCAAGAGTAGGTTTTCGTACCAGCTCTGGCTGCAGCCAAAAGCTGAGCAGGCCTTAGTGTAAAAGGCCCTGTTTATACTTTTAACACTGCCTTGTCAACTCAGCTTACAAGGTCTCCGAAAGACTTTTAGTCTGGCTGCCTGTGAGGTGAGGTTAGAACTCTAAGCTAGCCACACACAGCCTAGTTCCAGGATATAGTGCTATGGCCATAGCTTGAACTTGGTCCAAACTGTAGTAAATTTCAGGCTTACCTCATACACAAAGCACACTCTCAGAAACACAGTGTCCCCATCTCCAAGACAGGGTGATAACATTATCTAAACCACTGGTTCTCAACCATCTTCATGCTGTGGCCCTTTAATACCGTGCCTCGAGTTGTGGTGACCCCTAGCCATAAAATTATTTTCGTTGCTGCTTCATAACTGTCATTTGGCTATGAATCAAAATGTAAATATGTGTTTTCCAGTGATCTTTGGGAGTCATGACTCACCTGTTGAGAACCAGTGGTCTAAACTCTGGGGTAGTAATGAAGACTCAAGGGAGAGACAATGAATAAAATACCGTGGCACCCCAACACCCATTATCTTATTTCTTTCCTTCCTTTTTCTTTTCCGAGCCCTTTTCAGATCTTGTTTTTTTGCTTCCACTTTCTTTTCTTTTTGAGGCGGTATGTATGCTAGGCTGGCCACAAACTAATGATTCTCCTGCCTCAGTCTCCTGGGTGCTGGGATTATGGGCATACACCATGGCTCCTGGCTGTTTCTTCTTTATTGAAGTAAACTCAGAGGCAGGCCTTAGACACAGAGGAACGGCAGGGAGTTCTGCCGGGCTCCTGTCCTTCAGGAGGACACCCCTGGTGCAGGCTGTGATGGGCAAACAAAATGACAGGACAGACAGTGCATGCCTGTCTCAGTTAACTCAGAGAAACAGTTAACTTAGGCATTGTCTACTGTTTTTCTGAGGTCAGGTGACACTGTACCTTACTTTGTTTTATTTATTTATTTTTATTGCCTCTTTTTATAGAGACTGTCCTTTGAGTGTGGGCAGTGTCCTATTAAGAAGATAAAATTACCAGGTGGTGGTGGCACAGGCCTTTAATCCCAGCACTCAGGAGGCAGACACAGGTGGATATCTGTGAGTTCAAGGCCAGCCTGGTCTACAGAGCTAGCTCCAGGACAGCTAGGGCTGTTACACAGAGAAACCCTATCTAGAAAAACAAAAACAGAACAAAACAAAACAAAAATATCAAAACTCCAAGGCCCCAGGGAGCTTCCATTGTGCTCCAGCACCTGGAAGTACCTGCTAATGGCCCAGAAAGAGGGCTGTCCACACTGGCTACATGTGACTCCAGCCTAAGAAAAAAGACCATGGAAGTTTTTGACAGGTTTATTTCCCTGTCAAGACATCAGAAGGCGGAAGGACTGGAGCTTGTGCAGGCAAGGGCTTCTGAGCACTCGACTGTCATGGAGTACCCTGTGTGTTGGAAGTTAGTACTGGTCATACCTGAGCAAGCAGTGGGGCTAGCCCTCCATCCACCCTATGAAACCGTCTAGGGCTGAAGCATCAGCCTGAAGACCTTGTATAGTCGATGCAACTTACCGGGTGCCCCGGCCCCTTTCCCTGGAACACAAAGGCCTCTTGTCTGGCTGGGCTATGGGAGTGGACACAAGCCATCTCCTCTTTCCTTTGTCGTGGGCCTAATCTTTGCAATCTGGAAGGGGGTTTTGTTTCAGCCTCTTGGGGGCCAGGGGGCAGAAAGGAGGATACCTTCCGACTTTGAAGAGGAAAGAAAGGGTTAAGCAGGACCCCTTAGCGGGTCTTACTTCTCCCTTTCAGAGAAGAGCTGGTGGCTCGCTCCTGGGGGCGGTCTTCTGCTGCTCTGCAAAAAGGTGTGTCTGTGATGATTATTGCTAGTGATCACATCTTCGTGGTTGTGGTGCTTGTATCAATCTTGCCTCCTCTTCTAAAGGGTCTTAACATTATCAGTGGAGCAGATTTGCAGCGAATAAAGAATCCCCAGGTCAAGAGAACAAAGCTGATGGAACTGTGAAGACAGTCAGAAGCCCCCCCCAACCCAAACCCCCAGGATAGAGTGTGGATAGTTAGTTTCAAAGGACAGGAGAGAGAACTTCTTGCTGGGTCTGTAGATCAGTTGGTAGAGACCTTGTCTAGAATGTACATAGCACTGCTTTGGTTTTCAGCGTGGTAGTAATGCTGCTACTCTAAGACTTGGGGAGTAGATGGGAAAGGTTAGGAATTAAAGGTCATCCTTGGGTACAGAGTGATGTCAAGGCTAGCCTGGGATACATGAGTCTTGGTCCTAAAAAAAAATCACAAAGAAGGAATACTGCTTGTATTCTATGGTGTAATAAAAATCACTGGTTAATAACTCTGAGTTTAATATTTCAAAATAGTTATTACAGAGGCTTTTGAATGCTCCCAAAGCAAGATATATGTCTGAGGCAGGAGATATGCTAATGGACCCAATCTGGTCGCAACAGATGTTATGCATGTATTGAAATACCACACCACACCCCACAAATATGTACGATTCCTCTGAGTCGAAAAGAGATGCAATCCAGGAAAATAACCCTTTGGGCAGTGCCTGGAACTCACTTTTGAGCGTCCTAGGAGCCACAGTAATGAGAGAAACACACAAATCGCAGCATCAGCAAGAACCGACATTGTCTCAGTTACAGGAGACATTGATATGGCAGAGAAAATTACCAATAGTGTCCCCACAGTTTGGGACATTAGGAAACACGGCCTTGGGAAACTCCAGAGTTCATAAATAGCCCCTGGGCAGTGGTTTCCGTTGTATTCCATGAAATAGTGATTCTGTCTCAGAGAAGGTTTCCTCAGACACAGGCAGTATGGAGTTCTTACCATCCACCCAAACACTGTCATCTCTCTCTGGAAGACTCTCCATGCTCTCTATTGAGGACTCTAAGTAAGAAGTCTGCACAGATGGCAACCTGCTTCCTTTTACCCAGTCATTTCCCAAATACCTTTGACTAAAGAACCAGACACTGGAGATATGGGGAAATTTCCCAAGTCTTTGAGGCAAGACTGATTTTTTTTTTTTCCTCCAGGGATACTGTCTTGCTCACAGGCTCTCAAAAGCTATTTTTCTACGAGGCACCTGAACTCTCTCTTCTGATAGAAGTCCCTGCCTGCAACCTAGAGACACAGCACACACCCCTTCAGCCTGCACAGCCTCTGGACGGGGTGCCCCCAGAGATGGACAGAGCACTCTTTGCTGCAGTCTGTTTCCTGCCATCGCATGCCATCTGTGTGAACAAAGGATACCCCTACCCGCCGGTACTCCAGGATGGAGGGTGCCGTGAGAAAGAAGAGTGTATCCTGCCACAGGGGTAGCAGGCGATGGCCGTACAGCATGATGAATGTATATCAGGAAAGACAAAAGGCTCCCCGGTCCAGGGAGGCTTCTTGGAGGAAGTGACACATCAGCTGTAATTGAAAAGATAAACAAGAGTTTTATGAATGGGGAGGTGTGGGGTCCTCTTGGAGCTTGGAAGGACCAAATGGTCTGAGGGAGCTGTGGGTGGGACAAATGGCTGGGATCCAGGCAGCTGGTGGGAGCGGGGCCCAGACTGTCTGACTAGTTAATCTGGGCTTCCTTGAACCAAGGAAGTATGGAGGGTCCCGAGAGGGGTGCCGAAACTTTCCCTGGGAGTCAGGCATAGGTCACAGAGGTAGAGAGAGACGTGAGCCTGAGTGATGCCCACCGCTAGGGACGAAGGACAGAGTTTTGGCACTGAGTACCAGTGGGTCACGAGTAACGTGGCAAGTTCTTCATGGTCCCAGGAGAATCAATGTTTTCCTTGGCTGGATATCAGACCAAATTAAGGACACTTGTCTCACCAGCTGCACTGGGCCCCGATGTCACCCTCAGCATCCTGGACATCGGGTTCTGGTCTCAGAGCAGAGCAGCTCGTCCTGCCATGGCTGGTGGTGGATAGTAGAGAGAGTGAGGGTGCCATAGGCGATGCCCTGTGCTGTGGGTACCATCTGTTCTGAGGTGTTCTCTGTTCACAGAGGTGGAGGAACAAAACTCAGCCAGAAGCCCCAGCCAGGGGCTTTTAGGAGTGCTGGACAGACAGCCACAATTTGTCTTTCCTTCATCTGCATCGTCCCATTTGACCTCACCCCGTGACACCTGGATGACGTATTCGTTCCCAGAGACAGATGGAGACACGGTAGAGTTGTAACAGAGTTTGATTCAGGCCTTGGTGCTTGTTCAGTTGCACTGGACACAGACCAGGCAGCAGGAGACGAAGACAGAATCCTGGTGCCCACTATAACTTCTCTGAGACTTGCCTCAGAAAGCCTGGGGCCCAGAGAGAGATAGGGGGCATGTGCGAGGTACCTTAGGATGTTTGGGGTGACTCTGGGGTCCTAGGAATAAATGGTTGGGGTGGAAGTAGGATCCATATCCTATTTCTTCCTTTAGTTCTGGGAAGCCCTTTTGCAATCACCAAGAGAACAACTTCTCAGGGCAGTGTGTGGGTTCGAGAACTTCCTGGAACCCAGGGAAACCCCTTTTCTGTGCTGTCCCTTTTTCTGAGATGGCCTGTCTTACCTCATGATGCCTTGGTCTTTTAGTACCTGAGCTCAGATGTCCTTGTAGGCAAAGAGTCTCCCTGAACCACTCTGACTGGGCCGGTTGCTAGGCATCTCTGGGCATGCATCCCTTCCTCCAGCAGAAGGAACACTTCAGATCCCAAGGTGTGCAAAGCCTTGGCCTCTGCTCTTTGGGATGTTCCTGGCTTTGATCCTGGGCACATGGATCGTGGAATATTTAATGAAGAAAGAAAAGAAGGAGGAGAGTTGAAAGGCAGGTAGGAAGGAAGGAGGGAGGCAAGGAAGGATTTACTTTCCTGTGATTAAAAAAGCAAAATCACTCAAGTGGAAGGATGTTTGCTTTTGCCTCGGTGGCCACACAATATATCTGAGCCTTGGACCCATAGCTCACTGAGGTGTACTGTATTCCTGTCTTTTGTCTGGCTATGTAAGCTGATTAGAATCCCAGGGAAATCAGCATTTTTTTCTGAGTTATATAGTCAAGTTGTTGGAATTCTATGTAGATCTTGACCTGGACCTGGTGATTCTGTGGGATGTAGAAAACCTTTCTCTCTCTCGCTGACATTTTCTCTGTGTTGCCCTGGGTGTCCAGGAACTAGCTTTCTAGATGTGCCACCACTGCCTGGCAAAAACATTTTTTTAAACAACTAACTTTTTTTAGAGGATAATGTTTTCTACAGAAATTTTAGAATTGTAGATAAGAAAATGAAGTCTAAAAGAATTAAGCAACCTCATTATCCTGCCTCTACCTTCCAGGTGCTAAAATTACAGGTGTGTATACCATCAGGTCCCACAGCAATGAATCTTTGTCTACTTCTCTCTCTCTCTCTCTCTCTCTCTCTCTCTCTCTCTCTCTCTCTCTCTCTCTCACACACACACACACACACACACACACACACACACACACCCCTCTGCAAGGTCTCAATATAACCTAGGTTTGTCTCAAACTCTTAATTTTTCTTTCAAATTTTTGGATTCTGAGTCATTTAATTAGTTACTAGTATTTTTTCTTCTCAGTTATTTGGAAACTGACGTAAAGTGGACACATATAACCTACAGACTGATTTCTACTGCCACAAAACCTTCACAGATAGTATAAGAGAGCACTGGAATAGGATGCAGCATTGCAATAGTCAGTCACCAAATTGAACATCTGTTTTCTTTTGTGTTTGCAGTTTTGATTTTGTATATATGGACAGTTGTTTTTGTGCTGTCAGATCTCAGACATTTGTGTAGCGTTTTCTGAAGCTCTTCAGGCAGGCCTGGAGCTGTGTGGCCTAACAGATATTATGATTTGCCTGAGAGAGACCTATGCTGGTGTCATAAGATGACCTTTGAGAGTCAGTAAGATGGTTCAGGAGTGATGATGCTTGCCTCGAAAGCCTGCGATCTGAGTTTGATTCCTGGCTCCTATGTAATATGGAAAGAGAACAAATCCCACAAGTTTGTCTTCTGATCAACACACACCTCTGTTCGCTGACTCCAAATGTGACAAATATTTTTTTGAGGCTAAAACAAAAGAACCTTTGAAGACCCCCATGGCTGTTTCCTGTGTACAAACTGCACAGACATCTTTCAAGTAGATGGACCCTCAGCAGCTCAGCCAGTGGAACCTGCTGGTTAAGGATCCCTTACCTGAAGGCTAAGGCCCTGAATACTAACAGAGCAGAGAGGATGGTGGGAAATTGCTCTGAGAGAATGCAGGCCAAGAAAGGGACTTGTCCATATAAGTCCACGCTGTCACAAGCCTCACCCAAGCTGTGATGTGACAAAGCTCTCAAGAATTGCATCTCACTCTTACACCATCTTCTCAAAGAGAATATTCACCCCATTTTATAGAACCAATCGCTTGGGCTCAGAAAAGACAATTTCTTCCCCCTAGTAACCCAAGAGCAGGAAAGGAAATTGGCCTCACTCCCAGGATCTACTTGGTCCTCTGCTGTCATGGACAGGGTGCTTTCTGAGTCTTTGGTGCAAACAGTAGCATGGTGAGGAGACTCGTAGGAGAGGTATCTTCTAGAATTTTCCATTTCCAAAAGCCATTGTCCTGTCACAAACACTCAAGATGAAAGAATTAGAAAGAAGTAACTTAGGGCTTTAGAAACAGCAACCAAGTCCTAAAGCTAAGAAATGAGTTGTTTTTATCTACAAACTCACAGCAGATCTCCTTCACGTAGGGGCCTATACACGTGATAACCTCTTGGACCCGTACCCTCTGCTACCCAGACACAGAGGTGGTACACACAGCACAGTCAGAAGATTGGAATTCACAGACTGCACCACTCCTTCCCTGGCCCCGTGGCCCTAAGACAAATGAACACATCTCTCCAACACTCAGTTAATTCTTTGATAAAGATGGAGATTTCTGTTCAAACGAGGTCTTCGCTGAAATGCCAAAGGTCTTTGATAAACCAATGAATAAAAATTTCCTTAAGCTAACCATACCCATACTGAGTGCAGGAGAGGTGACAGCATAAGTCCAGGACCACAGTAGGTAGGTAAGCGTTGTGGGAATGCAAGATGGGTAAGGCCAATGATTTCTTGAGTCTCTGTTGATCAGTACTGGCTACAGCGGTAGCCCGGATCTTTACAGTTTTCCTTATGCTTCAAGCAAGGTTCCCACCTCTCATTGCACTAACCTGGAATTTCCTCTGTCCTTCAGTGCTGTGAACTGAACCTAGGATCTCGTGCATTCATGCGTGCAAGGCAAGCACACTACAACTGACCTGGAGGCCAACACAATCTCGCTCTTATTCCCGCCCACATATGTACGTGTGTGCGTGTGTGTTTGTGTGTGTGTGTGCGTGGGTGTGGGTGTGAACATGCAGGCTGATGTTAGGTATCTTCCTCAGTCTTCACCTTAATTTTTTGACATCTTACTGATTCAACTCAAATGACTCGTGAGCGAGCGCAGCCGCCCTTCTGACTCTGCCTAGCACTGGGATTAAACCTACACTGCCCTGGCTGGCTTTTTGTGGGTGTGCCTGGGATCCAGCCTTAGTCCTCATGTTCATGCAGCAAGCACCTTCGTGGAATTCCTAGTCCCCTGGACTCTCTTCTTGGAGCAGGCTGAATATGCTTCATCAGGGTCAACGGTGTGAATTTGCCAGATCAGACTTTCCATGGAAGCTTCCTTCGAGCAGGCAGACTGACCATCTTCCTGAAAAGGAAGCAGCTGTGGTTTTACAGATGGCTCTTTTCTTTTAATTAACACAGAATTGTGCAGCGATCCTTAACCTCTCCGAATCACAAGATCATAGACAGCCCATCTTTGAGAAAGCCTTTGGGGCTTACCTACCCACAATCCCCTGGTTTACAGAGGAGTTGGTGTAGAGTAAGAAGAGACTTGATCAAGTTGTAGAACAGAGATGGCCTTGGCATTGTGACTTTGTCCTTTGACTGAATATTAGTTCCTTCAAGGACTTCCCAGAACCAAGCCAGTGGTCCTGCTTAGACATCTTGGGCCACTCCATGGGGCTCTAAAGCAAGTGGAAGAATTAAGAGCCCCCCTTCCCCTGATTTTGCCAAGATTGCAAGTGCTTTCCCGGTATGGGTGCCCCCATGGCCCTCCAGAGGGATAAACACAATGACTGTCTTCATGGACATGCTGGTGGGCAGAGCAGGCATCGTGAGCCAAAGTAGCCCTGACATTCTTTGTTCCCAATGTGTAGGTGGAGAGACTTCCTTACTCCTCCATCTGTGTACTTGTGAGCTCACTGGAGAAGGCTAGGTACTCTGCATTTGGATGACAGCATGGGTGACCCAGCCTGTGCAAGTCTCTTGTTGTGGGTAAGACCGACTCCCAGCTGGCATCTCTGAGCAGCACAAGGCTTGCTCTGAAAAGCCGTGACTTCCTTCCTCTTCCACTGAACCCAGATTGGAGAATGGGGCTCTGGCACTGTAATTAGACGCCGGCAGGAAACAAATAACGGAGACATTTCTCTAAGTGAGGAAGGAAGGAAAACATCCAGGCTCTGGAGAGCCTCCAGTTTCTGTTCTTCAGCACTGGAATTACAAGCAGAGCTAGCTGCTCTTCAATCTTTACCAAGCCCCTGAAGTAGGTACTTGAGCCTTCGTCTGCAGATGCAAGCATAGGGGTCAGGCAGGGCTGCAAACTTGCAAGTGGTATCTGGAAGCTGGACCTGAATCACACTTGTGCCAGATTCTTAAGCTGCCACACTCTCCACGCTCCCCTCCACTCCCGCCCACGTCTACCTCACAGGGTGCAGGCGTGGAAAGGGCATTTTGCCCTTGTTAGCTTTTAACCATCCTGGAAGGAGTGAAGATATTCTAAAGAGACACTCGTGCCCCTCCCTCTGGCTATCTGACTATTGAAATGACGGTCCCCCCACGAAATTGGAATTTCCCCAGGGATTTCACGCTGGGAGAAGAAAGAGGCTGAAGCCTGATGCCAAGTCCAAGGAAGAGATTTCACACAATTCTGACAGCTTGTCAGACCACCTTGCAGGAGAGACTGGAGCCGAGACAGTGACAGGTCAATGATAAGTTTGAGCATACTCTGGCTAGGGCTGCTTAGCTGTGCATATAACTGCTCTTTATTTAATCCTATGCCTCATGTCAGGACCCTGAAGTTGTTGTTGGTCGGTGGGGGCAATCCCTGGACCTCTTTATTTCTTCCTTTTCTCGATGTGACAGTGCACTAAATTTCCTCTGTTTGCACTATTGCTTACCTGTTTAATGTGGGTCCAGGATGACCCTAGCAATTTTGGTAACAAGCGCATGAGAGATGATGGGGGGCAGGGTCTGGCATCAACCCTGGCCTTCTTTGCAGACTTGTGCACTTGGTATGTTTCTGCAAGTGTGTATCCTGCAAGGAGGGTGGGACACGTGTTCCTTTTGTACACTGTGGCCAGCTCGCAGCCATGGCCCAGGTTGAATCCACTTGAAAGGGCACACAACAGTACTACGGGACCATGATGAGTTAATACAGACTGTCACATTGACAGCAGCTCTGGGCATGTCTGTGAGAGAGTTTCTGAGTTGACTGAGGTGAGAAGACCTTCACTGTGGGTAGCAACCATCCTTGAAGGAATAACAAGAAGACTGCTGCCGGGCGGTGGTGGCGCACGCCTTTAATCCCAGCACTCGGGAGGCAGAGGCAGGTGGATCTTTGTGAGTTCGAGACCAGCCTGGTCTACAAGAGCTAGTTCCAGGACAGGCTCCAAAGCCACAGAGAAACCCTGTCTCGAAAAAAAAAAAAAAAAGACTGCTGAGTATCAGGTGACTAGGCTGTCTCAGTTAGGATTTCTATTGCTGTGAGGAGACACCAGGACCAAGGCAACTCTTATAAAGGAAGACATTTGGCTGGCTTACCATTTCAGAGGTTTAGTCCATTATCAGCATGGCAGGGAGCATGGAGGTATACAGGCAGATATGGTACTGGAGAGGTTGCTGAGAGTTCTGTATCTTGATCTGAAGGCAGCAGAAGGAGACACTGCCCCACTGGGTGTGACTTGAGCATATATGAGACCTCAACGCTTGCTCCCAAAGTGACACCCTTCCTCTGATAGGGCCACAGCTACACCAACAAGGCCATGCCTCCAAATAATGCCACTCCCTATGAGCCAAACATTGAAACACATGAGTCTATTCGCACCACCAAACAGGCTATCCCTCCTCTGATTACCCCATATTGTATAAATCTTAATATCAGCCTTCATCATTCTCTATTTCCTGGGTGTGATGTGACCAGCCGTCCCACGGTCCTGCTGTCAAGCCTTCCCTGTCATGATGGACTGAACCCTTGATGTGTGAGCCAATAAAATCCCTTCCTTCCTTAAGTTGTTTTAAGTGTGTTTTAACTTCAACATGAAATATATGAAATCCAGGTGTCAAACAGGCTGATGGTGACTTTTGAGTAGTTACTGTTGCTTTAACTCCCCTGTGCCTCAGTTTCCTCCCTGGAGAGAGGATTGTACTGTAACCATGTTACAGATGGAGTAAGTGCTGGACTGTGGGGCGTACTAAATTCTCGCAGAAGTTTCTACCCTGGCATATATAAAGTAGCCACTCCTGCTCTGCCTTCTGTCTTTTTCTTTCTCTGGCCTCTCTAGGGCTCCAGTTGGGTATGGGCCTATAGAGGTTGCCCCTGCCCGGACGATCTGGATGAGGAGTTGTTAACTTTCTCACTGCAGGGCTTCTTGTGGCCATTGCATGGGAGAAAAGTGTGTGGAGGAAACCACAAACCAGGAGAGAGGGAGTGGAAAGCCTGTGGCTTGGATCTCAGGAATGTTCCGGTCGGGAATGGGAGCTGACACCAGACTTACATGAGGGTACTCCACTCTGTCAGGCTCGCGTTCTTATGGAAAGTCACACCTCCCACCGCCAGAGGGTGGTGAGCCCTCGGCACCTAGGACAGCCCCAGCTCACCCTGGGTGCTCAGCACTGTTGAGGCAACAGATGGTTGACTGGGCAAGGTCCTGACCTTGTTCTGTCACTGCTGGGCTGTTGTGACCTTGGGTTGGCTTTGCCTTCCAGCCAGCCTGAGTGTCGTTAAATCTTCATCTTCTCCCACCTCATTATCACCTAGGTTTGAGAGAGTTTCACCTCTGCTGCTAGGAATACCCTGGAGTGCTGTGGCCTTCCGAGCCAGCCAGAGGAGGTGAGGCCCCTGCAGGTCGGATCTGGGAACCCCCAGAACCCAGAGGTTGAAAAAGGCCATCTTTCCAGCAGCTCATTTAATAGCCTCCAGGACAGGGTGGATGAGTACCAATCCAGGGGGCATCCATTTTCAGACCCGCAGCCCCCAGCCTGTACCTTTATCTCCTTGCAAAGATAACACCCTGCTGGCAGGAGCCATAAAGCAGGGAGGAGCTGGCAGTTTAGGGTCCTGGGGCGTCAGAGCTTTGAACTCTGCCTTCTGAAGGGTTAGGGCTTGCTTTATAGCCAGGCTGTTTGGGGGGGGGGAGAGGTTGTGAGGGGAGGATGGTGGGAGAGCGGAGTCATTAGGGAGAAATGAGTCCCCAGGGCCCAGCCCTCAGCACCCTGACTGCAGGCATGAAACAACAGAACCCAGAGAGGTGGGACCAGCAGAGGAAACGGTGCTCCATCCTGGCTTTATTGACTTGTAAACGACACCATTAAAGATGAAGTCCTCACCTTGGCTGGAAACAGCTGTGCTGCTGGCCCTAAATCCATGGCTAGCTGGGAGGCCACTGCAAGAGGCTTGCCTCAGCAGGAGGCAGTGCAGGGGTTGCCCAGGGCCTCAGCGCCTGCCTCTCCGCCCCTACTCCTGCTGAGCTGTGGGAAAGGGAATTGGGATCATTCAGGAGAAAAGGGTTTATGAGTGGAAATGTCATTGGCTATTTTTTTTTCTGAAACAAGGACATTTTCCCAGAAATCTTAATAACCACCATTTGCAAAATCAATAGAGATGGGTATAAAGAAGCCCTGGGCTGCGGAGGAAGAGGTGGGGTCAGTGAAGATGGAGGGGCTAGACTTCTACTTGGTTTCTTACTCACGGTGCTTGTAGGAACAGACACTGAGCTGCTTGTGCTCAGACACTTAAAAACAGGGGTAGTGGGGTCTTGGGAGATGGCTCAGTAGGTGCAAAGCACTGGCTGCTCTTCCAGAGGACCCAGGTTCACACCTGTCCAGTCCCAAGGCTTCCGATGACCTCACAGAGAAGTTCATGCAAGCAAAACACTAAGGAACATGCACACATATTACATATTTTTATATATTAAATATTATATTTGTTTTAAAAACCAGGCCTAGTAATACTCCTCAGAGGATGGCTGAATGGCCCAGGTGAGATGGGGGTTGAGGACACCTGACTCTGTGAGGTGCAGGACTTTTCTTCCTTTTATTAACAGCACAATGAAATCAACTTCAGAGGAAATAGAAATACAGGATCTCAGCCCCGGGGAGCCAGGCCCCCTACCCAGGTGAGTTTTGTATACTCAGCTCTTTCTAAGGAAGCTACTGTAGGCTTCTGAGAATGTTTTCAATAAATGGGTGATGGGACAAGAAATAGGAAGAGAAGAAAGAGGGAGAAAAGAAAGAACTGAGCAAGAATGGATGGAGGGTGGGCACTTGTCCTTCTCCCAAGTCCAGTAGTTTCTGGACGTTTGCATCCTCATAACCCCCAGGAGAACTCAGGGGAGGAAAGCTCAGGCTGTGCCAGCCATTCCTTAGTCAATAAGTAAATTTCTCCTTCTGGGTGAGTTCTTTGCTCTAAGGGGGAATAAATCTTTTGTGTACCTCTTTTCTTCTAAAGAAAAAAAAATGGTAAGAATCCTATATGAACGAAAGTCTAAAGCTGCAGCCACAGTTAGGGGCAAAATTTAAGCATTCAGCATGCGGCAGATAGTTCCACAATTAAGGATGAAGGCGAGTGAAGAGGTTTTTCTAAAGCTGAAAAGTGGCGTGCCCTGGGTTCCCCATTTGCTTACAAAGTTTATCCTGGGTCACAGGGTTCTAGAGCTGCCCAGGGCTCTCTAGGCCAGCGTTTGGGAATCCTAGGGCCACAGGGTCTAAGGCTTTATGGCCAGATGCTACCATCAAAACAAAACAAAACAAAACACCTGCAGAGATACAGTCCTCCAATGATAGGCAATAGAAAACAGTTAACTGGGCCACAGAGATCTTTGTCTTTAGCTGACAGATAGACGCCTTCATTCCATAAATAACCAGCAAAGAGGAAAATAAACAAACACAAGGGAGGCTCTGCTCTGGAGGCCTTTGCAGAGCCTCTGCAGGTGGGAAGCAGGGTGAGCCCAGTCCCAGCTGATGCTCCTCTGGGCACTTAGCATTTGCAAATCTCTGACGATCACAGCCTGACATCATTTTTACATCCATCCTTCCTTCCTTCCTCTTCTTTTTTCTTTACACACTATCTTTTCTTATTGTATATACCAAATCCAGTTCCCCACCCCACTGCTGCCTGCCGCTTTTTTTTTTTTTTTTTCAGATTTACTTTTTAGGACTGCAGAGAAGGCCCAGTGGTTAGTTGTGCTGGCTTCTCTTACAGAGGGCCCAGGTTCAATTCCAAGCACCCACATGACAGTTAACTCTGGTCTCAAGGGACTCAGTGCCCTCTTCTGGCCTCTGTGGGCACCAAGCAAATATGTGGTGTAATGACTTAAATGTAGATAAAACACCATACACATAAAATAAAGAAAGCAATTTTTAAGATTAAAAATATGTTTTTTAAAAATTTATTTATTATATATACAGTGTTCTGCCTGCATGCCAGAAGAGAACACCAGATTTCACTATAGATGATTGTGAGCCACCATGTGGTTGCTGGGAATTGAACTCAGGACCCCTGGAAGAGCAGCCAGTGCTCTTAAACTTTGAGTCATCTCACCAGCCCAATATTAAAAATATTTAAGTGTGTGTGTGTGTCCCCACGTATGTGTACACACTTGTATAGTTAGGTGCCTGAGGAGGTCAGAAGACACATTCTCTGAAGCTGGAATTAGAAGTGATTATATGCCACCTAATTTAGGTGCTGGGAAACAAATTCTGGTTTTTTGTAAGAGCAACTAGGTCTCTTAACCACTGAGCCATTTCTGCAGCTCCTGGCATTAGTCTTTAAAAAAAAAAATGTAACAGAGAAGACAAAAGACAGGGGACACTTCCCATCATCTGGAATTTATTAGAGGCTTACAGTGAAAGAAATCGCAGCCTAGGTCACCATGGTGCCCCTGCATCTGTGAGGCCGGCCTGGCTTTGATAAGGAGTTAGAGGTTTTAATTTTATAACTTCCTCCCCACCCCCCTTTCCTTTTTCTTTTTCTTGGTAGGGCATCACTCTGCAGTGTAGGCTGGCTTGGTATTTACTATTTAGTCCAGGCTGGTCTTGAATTCATGGCAATCCTCCTGCCATCCTCTCCCAAGTGTTGAGATTATAGATATGTATCAGGGTATCTGATTTGAATATTTGGAATTAATTTTTAAAAATGTTCCTGGTGGAGGAGCTGGGGAAATGGCTCAGTGGTTAGGAGCACTGGCTCCTCTTCCAGAGGTCCTGAGTTCAATTCCCAGCACTCACATGGTGGCTCACAACCACCTGTAGCGGGATCGGATGCCCCCTTCTGACATAAAGGTGTACATGCAGATAGAGCACTTCTTGGGCACGCCATTCGCCTTTAATTCCGGCACTTAGGAAGCGGAGGCAGGCGGATCTCTGTGAGTTTGAGGCCAGCTTGGTTTACAAAGTGAATTCTAGGACAGTAAGAGCTACACAGAAAAACCCTGTCTCAAAAAAAAAAAAAAAAAGCAAAAACCAAAACCCAAACAAACAAAAAACCCAAATTAAAAACAAAACAGATCAGAAAGTCTCTGAGTATTTGAATAAATATTTTTGTGTATTTCTATCAGGTCCCTTCAGGGTCCTCTGTGTTGCCTCTCAAAATGAGTTCCGGCTTGCCAAAGCACCTTTAAGCTTCCAAGGAATGCTGGAAGAAAGGGGGAGGCACTTTCCTTTGGGATGAGGGAAGTCTTGTTTGGGATGTAACCTCCCCTGCCCCCAACACTCAAGACACAAGGCCTCCTGGAGGTAGCTTCCTCCAGCAACTCCCCCACTGCCAGGATTTCCTGGTAATCCTCCTAAGCATTCCTCCAGGGCCCAGGCCTAAGGAAGCTGCAGGCAGAGACAGGCGGGGGTTTCCCCTGAATCGGGGCCCATACCTGCCACATTGCATTCTTCAGGATTAAAACCTCCTATTCTCTTACAAATCACTGGTTCAGGCCTCAATTATCCAGATAATTGAGCCGCCTGGCCCTTCATTTTATTGGCGTAGATGGCATTTATGTGTAATCTGAGAATATTCTATCTGTCATGGAGTTTCTTCCCAAAGCATTCTTTCTACCCTTCTTTAAGAAACAAATTTCTTGTTGCCATGGAGATCATCTTTTGGTTAATTTTATCAGGCTCAGGAGCCAGGGCTGAAAGCATCATCTCTGGCTTGTTTCTTGGGCTCTCTACCTTGTAGCATCCCAGCGTGTCTTACAAAGAGCCACCCAGGTCTCAGCAATCCCCAGTAATACAACAGCTCTGTTGACTTGGAATCGGGAAGACTTGGCGCCCTTCCACTGATTAGGTGTAGCCTTGACATCACCTGCACTTAAAAAAAATGTTTTCATGAGAAAACACAGAATAGAGATGCAAAGCCGCTATGTTTTGTCAATGAGTGCTTTCTGGGACCCATTTGTGAGAGGACCACTGAGATGAGAGGTTGCCAAGCAACAAGGCCTTTGATATGGAGAAAAGAAGAAAAGGCTGGTCTTAGGCATTAAGTCCTGCCATTCTAGGTGTGGGTCAGAGTCTAGAAAGCCCCCACTGAAATGTGAAGACGCCAGTGTCCCAGGACGTGGAGTTACACAGGGACACACAGCGACGCCAACAGACGTAATTTATTAGGATTGAGAATGAGAGTGGGCTAGTGAGGGAGGGAAAAGCTGGAGCAAGAGTCTCATGACCCTTTAGAGGTCACTGGCACAGCCCCCACCTCTTCTGCATTTGTTTATTGTTTGTTTCTTGCGAGCTTTTTTTTCCCCTGAACTTTCTTGGTTGCACCCAAGTGGGGAAGGCTTTACCGATGCCCCCTTCAACCCTCACTCCCCTGCCATGCTACCCCTCTTTGTCATGTCACAGGGCAGCCGTGACTGCAGAGCTGTGACTTATCTCCCAGGGGTTTACATTCTGGGGAGGGTTAAATGACTTCAGAGGGACTCAAGGATCCTTTTAGAACCTCTACAATTGGGAAGTTAATCCACGTTCTCAGATCTGGCATTGAGTTTGGAATCCAAGTCTGTCTATTTGCACTCACTCGGGATAAAGTCCAATTCAAGTCCTGATCTTCATCGGGCTCAGGCCTCGTGCCTCTCAGCCGAATTTAAGCCACTTGCAACCCCCAAGTACCCTGTTCTTCTCCCTGCCTCGTCTTCTCTATGTACTGTCCACACGCGGTTCTTGTCCTGGAGAATGTACTTTTTCCTTTGTACCTGCCTGAACATTTTTTTTAACTTTCAAAGTTTATTCAAATGTAAGTTTTTCTGAGATATTTTGTTGGTGGGACTAGCTTTCCCTGTGGAGCCTGTCAATGCATGCAATTATCTGTATCTGCACCATCTTGTCTACTGGACCAAGAAAACCCCGAGCTGTCCTCATCAGTTCATTTCTGTATTCTAGCTTGCAATGCAGGACCAGGCTTGGAGGTGGCAATGGCTAGCAGGAAGTTAGCAGTGCTCGCAGTTGACACAGAAGAGTCTAACGTCCACCAGGCCATAGACGGACACATTACTTCAGCATTCCTACTAATTCTTGGGGGGCAGTACCTTCAATTTACTCCTGAGGAAACAGGGACAACGAAGAAGGTTGCAAAGGTTACAAGGTGTATGTGTGTGTGTGTGTGTGGGGGGGTCTGGAGAGTTGGCTCAGCAGTTGCACTGGCTGCTGTTCCAGAAGACCTGGGTTCAATTCCCAGCACTCACATGGCAGATCATAACTGTCTATAACTCCAGTTTCAGGGGATTCAGCACCCTCACACAGACATATATGTAGGCAAAACACTAATGCTCATAAAATAAAAATAAATGAATAAATAAGTGTTCTTAGTTTAAAAAAAAAAAAGGTCACAAGAGAGAAGAATTGGAGTCAGATTCAAGCTCTGTAGGTTTTCCTTCTGGTCATTCCCTTCAGACAGTAGTGGTTCAGGGTAGGCTACTACAAAACTTGCCACCTTCGCATTTCCGGAAACTGCAGACCCAAGACAACTTTCTGAAGCAGAATTTTTCCGAATCTTCTCTAAAGTAGGTGACAACACCCCCACTCTGGGGAGGGAGTCTCTCTCTGAGCTAGGATAGAAAGATAAAGGCACCTGGGGAGAAAAGTGAAGGGAAAGGAATCCTTCATCCTGGAATCTGGTTGCAGCTTACCACAGAGAAGCTAGAGTTTCTGGACAATTAGCAACCGCTTCAGGTCGTTCTCCTTTCCCAGCTGTGAAGCCTGGAGTTTCCCAGGAATTTTGCCAGAACTCCAGACACAGGGACAAATTTGAAACCTTGTGCAACCTGGTGGCTCCTGTTATACTTTATCCCATCCCAGATCCCCTGGATAATCTCACCTATTAAAAGAGAAAGGAAGAGGGAAATGTTTCTTAGCAGCTCTTTGGAGGTGTGACTTTAGAGCCACCAAAATGTACATGGCTAATTCTAAGATAATTACAGTTCTTTCTTGGGCCCAGATTCACACTTTGGGCATGCCTTACATTCTTTCTGGCTGCCTCTCTTCCTCCTAACCCCTGTGCTTAAAGTCTCTATTAAAACATGTTTCAGGGGCTGGAGCGATGGCTCAGTGTTTAAGAACAGGGCTGCTGTTTCAGAGAACCGGGGTTCAATTCCCAGTCCCTACATGTTGGCTCAGAACCGTCTGTAACTCCAATCCTGGGAGATCTGATGCCCTCTTCTGGCCTTTGAGGGTAATAGGCATGCACATAGGACACAGACATTCATGTAGACAAAATACTTAAATGGGTTAAATTAATTAATTTAAAGATGTTTAATAATATCTCCAACAATTTCATACTGGCTGGTCCTGAAATTTTACTACTTGAGTCTCCTGAGTTCAGGGATTAGAGGTGTGGACCACCACACCTAGTGACCACATGACACTTCCAAGGTCACATAGGCAACAATTGATAGAACAAATTTAAAGTAACAGAACAAAATCTACAAAAATGCACCAGTGTATCTGGCCCTGAGGTTGAAATTCTTGTAAAAAAAAAAAAAAAAAAAGAAAGAAAAGAAAAGAAACTCCGAAGAACTGATTATAAATTACAAATTAATCCTCATTGGAAGTGTTTCAATCCATACACAGCTCCTCCTGTATGGTGCAGATCCTCCCCACCCTGAGTTTTCTTCATAGGTCTGACTTGTGACAGAGCTGTGGGAGGGACAGCTGCCTCCCAGGTACTGTCACTGTCTCTGGCTAAGCCATGCCCCTGAGTGCTGATGAATGGCAGTTACACCAGATAGATGATGTTTATTTCAATAACCTTGCTTCCTCAGTGGGAGCTTGGGAAATCTCTTTAGCCCAGAAGTGGGTGAGTGACCTGGGGAAGAGTTGATCTTTTCATTGCTGCCACCCTGTCTCTTCAGCTCTACAGTTCCTCCACTGTGGATGGCTGGATGGCTTTACTTTGTAGAAACGTAGCTGTTACACCCTCTTTCCTGGGAGCTGCCTTTGGCTCTCCTGCTTCAGACTTCCATTCCCTTCATCACAGAACTGGGCGGGAAGAAAACAGAGCTCACCTAGGCACTGCAAACGCTACAAGCAGCCACCATGCCTTTCCTGTTCTTCCCTCTCTTGCTTACATCTGGTGACAGATAATGGACACAACTGTATATGAATGGATCCCCTCTCAGTTACTCTCCTGCAACCCACCCCACCCCAGTCTGCAGAGCACAACCCTCCTGTGTTGGACGTGCTCTGCCTTGTCTCCCAGCTGTGTAGGTAGGGTTAAGACCAGTTTCCCCAGGCAGTGAATGGGTGTCAATGTCCTTCAGCATCTATTGAAATCTGACACCGTGCAAGTGTTTAGAGCATGCTTGGTGGATGAACGAATGGATGGATGAATGAATGAATGAACAGATGGGAAACAAAGGAAGACAGTGATAGATTTTCGTTTATTTTACAGCTCAACTCTGTGGAAAGCAGGTCTTTATTTAAGGACTTTTCATTTGCAGCTCATAGGAATTTGGAATGAAGCCCCAAGGTTGTGAGTTTCTCTATTTTTGTTTTGCTTATTATACTTTTCTTTGGGGTTATTTACTGATTTGTTTTAGCTTTCTTTTATGGATCAGTTGCTGCTTTCTTTGTTTTAATTAAAATCTGACATTGGAGGTAATGAAAACACTTTGGACTGGAGACCCTGATTCTAATTTCACTCAGTCACCAGCAAGGTAGCCTTTGAGACAGTCTCTCATGAGTGGTGTTGTTTGTTTATTTACTCCCAAATCAGTAAACTATGGTAGTAAGTGGAGTGATGCTGAATCGGCTCTTTTGGGCCTCAGAGTTATGACTGAGCAGAAAGGAAACAGCAGCTTCTCCATGATGCCCAAGCTTGAGGATGTGTATGTGACCGTGCACTAGTTTTTAGCGTGAGGAGGGACAGGATTCAGATCACAGGAAGATTTTCTCTGCTGAGATGGTGGCAGGTTTCAGTGTCTGTGTCCTGAAGCAGCTCCGTGATGAGGAGCGAAAGCATCCAGGCAGAGGGCTGGAGAGATGACTCCGAGGTTAAGAGCATTGCCTGCTCTTGCAAAGGTCCTGATTTGTGGCCAGGTCACAGGCTTCTGTGCAAGGGTTGAGAAGTTGGGTTTGTCTCAGAGCTGATGTGGAATTTTCAAAAGGCTTTCAATGGAGAGAGAGGCAGCTTGTTGTAGAAGCGGAACAAAATGGAAGACACTGGAAGCAGGGACCATCAGGGAAGTGTTGCAGTGCATTAAATAAGAGATAAGGGCTTGAGCCAAGGCAGCGAGGCAAGAAGGGGAGAAGTGGCTAAGCCTTGTAGACAGACATACTTACGGAGAAAAATAGTGCTATTCAGTTTGAGTTTAGACATAAGGAGCTGCGAGTACTGAGTCAAAGACAGCTTTCAGGTGGCGTTTCCAGTTCACTTGGAAAACACAGCCTATCAAGAGCAGGATGAGTCTAACCGGGGATGTGCGGAGGTTAACTGTAGCCTCATGTGGATGGGACCGCTTCCCAGGCAGCTGACATCCATGTGGAGGTTAGCTATCCTGACTGTGGATAGGCTAATCTGGCAGAAGCTTTCGGAGTAAGCAGACACTGCTCAGACACAGTGAGATATCTCTACTGAAGGGACAAATGAAGGTGTGCTATGGTGTGAGTGGGACCCTGCCATGGCGGGTGACGACTGCACACGCAAGACCTTTGTGGCTGGTCTGTGGCGGGTGAGGGACAGACAAATACACCATACAAATAGAGTTTGGACGTGGAGTTTACTGAGATAAAGGAAATAGGAAGGGAAGAAAGAATGAAAGAGAGAGACACAGAGATACACACAGAGAGGGAGACAGAAAGCTGCCTCCTCAGAGAGAATGGCAGAAAGGAAGAGAGAAGGGAGTGGATGGAGCTTGTCTCTTACGGGAACTTTGCACCCGTGTACAGACTAGGACCCTGATCTGGCCAGGGTGCAGCCTGGATACATCTTGCCAGATGACAGGGCAGGCCAGCATAAAGCCTGACTCCTAACAGAAGGACCTAGAGGGTATGGCCTCAAAAAGTTCTAGTTCACCATAGGGTAGGAGGGCTGTTATGCCCAAATCCGTGAAGTCTCCCAAAAGCCAACAAGGAGACCCAGTCCCACATGTAAAAGCAAAGAGCCCTTATTTTATGTAAGTTTGCAAACTTGGCCTCTCTGCATGTCCAACATACTAGAATAATGTTAGATCCCCGAGCTCGGTTAGAATTGGGTTTTTATAGTAGTAAATGTGGGGGTGAGGGGATTCTGAGGTTCAGGACCCCTGATTCACTGACATTTGTCCTAGGGTGTCCTGGTGAGTGTGTGCTGGCAGGTGGTCCTATCTACCACGGTTGGAACGTTAGACATTTCCTTTGGATGATCTGTTCTTGGGTGGTGCTCGGGCAATCTCAGTTTGTGGTTTTTCCTGCAACCAGGTATTGCTTCAGGGTAAACTACTGAGACTCAGGCCTCTATTAAATTTATCAATGGCTGAATCCTACACTGGCAGGTGATAATGGTTGAAAGTAAAGAATTTCCTTTAGGTGATCTGTTCATATTTAGCTTATCAAGGCTTGCTCCTACAAGGACAACAGAGATAATCTTGGGTTTTTGCTAGCTGGGATTTGGAATTACCATGGAAACAAATTTCTGGGGATGTCTGAGAGGGATTCTCTAGATTAGATTATATGAAATGGGAGGGTCCATCCTTAAAATGGGATGGGCTCGCAGGCTGACTGGAAAGGAGGAAGCTAGCTGAGTATCAACATTCATCTCTCTCTGCTTCCTGACTGTGCCACCAGCTGCCTCGAGCTTCTGTCACCATGCCTTCCCGTGGCATCATGATGAGTCCTAACCCAGAACTGTGAGCCAAAATAAACCCTGGCTTTCTTAAGCTGCTTCTGTTAGAGTGTTTTGTCACAGCAACAGGACAAGTGACAAGAATCAATCACTGTAGAGGGTTCGGTGAGATAAGTGTCCTATTGTGTTTGCTAAATGAGTAGTGCCTGGTGACCTGGGTGAATTCATTAGAGACTGAGCACAACCAACAACTAACTAGAAAATGGCTCACATAGAAAGGAAGTTAGAGGCTGTTCTGTTTGGAGAAGCATGTAAATACGCTCTGTGATAAAAGAATAAGAGAACCGAGGAAGGAGTTAAAGTTTCTCTCTCTCTCTCTCTCTCTCTCTCTCTGTGTGTGTGTGTGTGTGTGTGTGTGTGTGTTTGCAAGCTAGGTCAACACTTCAGAGGAGACAGGAAAGGATAAAGACAAAATCATGTGTGGAAGCATTAACCAGAAACAAGACATACAGTATTTGGAGATGAAAAAAAATTGATGGTCTATCCTGATGGCTTTACTTTTTTTGATTTAGTTGGTAGGATGGATACCTGTAGAAGACCAGGGTGGGGTCTTGAACTATGGGCTTGCAATGAGGCTTAGACTAGTGTTTGAAGAATCAAGGGATCTGGCCAGAGATAGGCTGAGAGTTTCTTGGGCAATGTCTGAGGTTGGCCACCAAGCCAACCTCTTGTCTTGATAAAGCAATGGTTTTCTCAGTTGTGACTTTGTCTCTGGTGGTCTTTGGCCTCCAGGGATGAGAACAGAGAAGGGTAGCAGGCTCAGGATGAAGGTTTTTTTGCATGTATTTGGAATGTGTAAAGATGTTGGTGAGTGAAATGTAAGCTCCCTTTACAGTACAGATGGGGACTCTATCCATCTGATCAATACCTACCATGTTCAGTCATTATATTAGGTGAAAGGGATGTGTTATGCCCAGATCACGGAATCACCCCAAAATCAACTAGGGGACTGAGTCCTGTATGTGAAGGCAAAGAGCCTTTATTCTTATTCAGGTGTGAACTCTGACTCTCCATGTATTCAATGTATGGGTGCAACCAGAGCCCCCAACTCAGCTGGGGTGGGGTTTATATAATAGCTGAGGTTGGGGTGAGGAATTTCTAAGGTTCAGGGTTCAGGATTTCTAACCCTGATTGGCTGACAATTGTCTACAAGTGTCCTGGTGAAAAGGGATGGATGTGTGCTGGCAGGTAATCCTATCTACAATGGTTGGAAAGCTAGGAATTTCCTTTGGATGGTCCATTCCTGGGTGGTGCCTGGGTGGTCTCAGTTTGTGGTCCTTCTTGGAACCAGGCCTCTATTGAACTTGTCATGGTTGGGTCCTATAGGATGGTGATATAAACAGATCCAACATTGCACTTTAGGAGCATATAACCTGTGTACATATGGGAACAACACCAGCATTAGTTGGTAGACTTGAGATCCCATTCAACTTCTGCTCCTTAGCAGCCCCTGGTTCGAGGCCCCCCTCACTGCCTATCTTAGTTTCCAACTCTGCAATAGATACTAATGAAATTTATCTCATGTCAGTGTGGATGGAGTTTTCTGACCACATGTTGGAAGCAAGAGAGAGAGGGATAAATCAAGACTCAGCATTGCCCTTCTCAGGCTCTTTGAAGTCCATAGACCACTTGTTCCTGCGACAGTGGTCATCATCAGGCTTGCCTGCTGCGGGCTCTGGTGCCAAGGCCTCTCGGAGCAGTGTCCCCAGCCCAAACTTTTGCACTGTTCAGATGGTGTTGAGAAGCTGGGTTGCCTCCCAGCTGAGTCAAGAGCTAGCCAGTGGTCACGGTCACAGTGATAGGTTATCAGAGCATTACCACAGACCACACAAACAGCTGGCTGGAGCTCCCTTGCTGTCTGCTCTGCTACCCAATCAGTCACAGTGACCTCCTCCCAGCTGGTCCGATGCTCTGTTCTCAAGGCCCACAGAATGGTCTGTGGCCAAGTTTGATGTTTACACCATTCTGCAGGTTCCTGGTTCATGAAACAAACATACGCATGGCTTTGGGGCCTCTGCTTTGGGGAAAACAATGTCTAATTGGGTGTCCGAGGCAAGACTAGAGCAAAGAAGGTAGGGAGGGAACATGTCATGAGGACAAACCACAAAGATCCCCAGAAGCACTCAGGTGATTCTAGAATGGTAACACTACCGATGCTGCTTAGGAACAGTGACTTTAGGTCAAGGTTTTTGTTTGTTTGTTTTTTTGTTTTTTTGCCACAGTTGTCAGCCTAATTCTTTAATGACTCTAATTTAACTCCAATTCTAATTCACAGGTGTAGAAACCAAGGCCCAGAGAGTACAGAGCTGTCGTTCAGGGACTGTTTTTCCTCACTATATAGCCTGGTCAGAATCAACTCTTCAACGAGGTTCACATTCCATGTCATTTATTATCCACGGGAAGAGCTTGCTGAGGTCTGTTGAGGCTGATTTGCATAATTCATTTTTAGAACATTAATTAGCCGGGATGTGTAATAGTTCTTGTGCCAATTTGTGTTTCAATTTCAAATGCAAATACAAATTAGCAAATGTTCTTCCCGTGGTACCTTAAGGAGGAAGCATTTGCTGCTCCAAGTGACTATTAGTCTTTACATTTCTAAATGATCACTGATAGCAATAATATCCCCCCATTTGCACAACGGAGGGGGAAATGCTCTAGTTGGATCAGAGCTGGGTGAGGAAGAGATAATTCTCTTTCAGCAGAAGAAAATAGTATGTTAGGCATCTGTCTATCTGTCCATTCATTCATCCTTCCATTCTTCCATCCATCTGGTAGATATCACTGAACACCTGCTCTGTGGAAGGAGAGAGAGAGAGAGAGAGAGAGAGAGAGAGAGAGAGAGAGAGAGAGAGAGAGAGAGAGAGAGAGAGAGAGAGAGAGAGAGTACCCGGGAGCTCACACACTTAACAGAAGAGGAAGCCATGTAAATAATAAATGTATGATTATGATGTCCTGCTGGGCTTTGGGTTAAACCTATACCAAGTGGTGAAGTAGGAAGATGGAAAGATGCTCAATTGTCATCTAGATGGGAATGGTGGAGGTAAAGGTGGGCTGTTCTTGGTGGGAGTAATGCTGGCAGTGGGGTACAATGAGCTAATATGGGGTACACAAGTCTTTCTGTATTGCTGGAAGTCAGAGCTCTTAGCAGGTATGCGATCAGGGGTAAGGTCACAGAAGGATTTGTGTCTTGCGTGTAGGTCAGCCCGCAGGGTTGCCTGTCAAACCATTGTGTGGAGTTGGTTGGACTGGTATGTTAGAAAGTACGCTTCGGAAGCTGAACGAAGAATGTTATTGTGGAGGAGACTTTAGAGGACTAGTTAAAGATTTATTGGAACAATCCAGCACTGTAAGTGGAGAGGACCGGACACCATAAAGAAATATTTTAGGAACTAGGCCTGCTGGCACAATGCCTGCAATACCAACAATTTGTGGGCTAAGGAGTATAAGTTCCAAATCAGCCTGAGCTACATAGCAAAGCCCCGTCTCCAAACACCAGCTTCCTGAAACCAACACCAAACCAAAGTTCAACAATATCATTATTTGACAGACAGTATGGTGTGGGGAGGGGATGAAGTCCTAAGGCAATGTAGGTTTTGACACGAATGTGACGAATACCACCATGTGTAAGACCCCAGTGCCTCAGACCAATGGACATGGCAAAGCCTTGGCCCGGTGGAGTAGGGATGATTGAGAAATGGTTGGCATGTAGGTAAGAGCAGTGTGTGCATTAAAGTATCAACAGCAGCTTCCTCCTCCCAATGACTGCTCCCCTACCGGGACCTCCTGCTGAGACCAGCTAACCTGCCTCCCTCCTTCATGCCCTATGTAACAAAGTCCACACTGCAGCTGTTGCATCTCCTCTATCAGAGCACATGACCCATCTGATCTAAACTTTTCTCTACACACATTTTTAATTTTTTAAAAATTATTTGTCACACCAGTTAGATCCACCTCTATGTCATTCAGGTTGCAGCAGTGTGGGGTCAGGCTTGACTGTGACCTAGGCCAGGCTTCTTTAGTGTGCTTCTCTACAAAATGTCCCTCTTGATAAAATCACTACCATCTCCTAAGGGTGCTGCTCTTACAGTATATGCTTGAGAAGTGGTAAATACAGGCTGGGGGATGCAGCTCAGGTGGCAGACTGCTTGCCTAGAATGCAGTAAGTCCTGGGTTCAATCCTGATCACTGCATAAAACTGGGTGGTTGTGGGTGAAAGCCTTGATTGCCAGTATTCATAAAATAGGAGAATTCCAAGTTAGAAGTTCAAGGTTATCCTTGGCTACTTAGGCAGTTGGAAGTCATCAGGGACACAGGAGACCTTGTGTGTCTTGGTGGGTGGGGTGGAGTTGACAGCATGAATGTGGTGATGGTGGTGATGGGGAGAGGTACTTGGCTGGATAAAAAAAAAAAAAAAGGAGCCTAGAAAAAAAGCCAAAATTTCTGAGCTGGATAGAGAAATGTGGCATTGCTTCTAATCTGTTAAAAACATACAGAGAATGAGAGTGAATGAGTAGTACGGAAAGGGTAAGAAGAAGCTTCCAGTCGAGAATCTATTTTAGTTCTAGAAGAAATCTTCTCAAGGCACAGCCCCCTCAGGATTGCCAACCCCTGTGATATTCTCAGCAAGTCCAAGTTTATACTTTTAGCATAGTTTGACGACACCTAACCCATCTCATCTCAGATTCTAAGAGCATCAGCTACTAGCATGTCCTGGGATGTCCCAGAAATCCTGGATCCAGTCCGGGACAGATTTATTCTGGGAGCTCAGGAGTTGACAGCCTCCGTCAGAAGACAATGCGGAAGTGCACATGGACAATTGTTATTTTCAGGAGTCGAGCCTGGGACAGGGTTGGGGGGTGGTAGTGCCCTGAAGATCTTTAGATGCTTATGCTGATGCAAGCAAAAGGAAAAGAGTTACCCACTCCAAGTAGCTTAGCTGCTTCTAGAAAGCAGTGAAAGAAGAGCTGCATTTGAGACCTAAAATGGAAAAGGGGGAGGGCAAAAAGAAGGAAATGAGAGAGAAAGGAGGGAGAAAAGGGGAAAAGAGGAAATAGAGGCACACACAGACAGAGGAGGGCCCACTTGTTTGTCCCAGCTGCCTGGCTAGCTTAGCCCAGAAATAACCACACAAACTGTATTCATTAAATCACTGCTTGGCCCATTAGTTCTAACTTCTTCTTTTAGTTCTAACTTCTAATCTTATATCTTAGTTTAACCCATTTCTATTAATCTGTGTATCGCCATGTGGCAGTGGCTTA
>JAQHUG010000018.1:389443-405471 GCA_028555095.1 Dicrostonyx torquatus | reverse complement strand
CTACTTCAAAGAAGCCATCATAGTTCCTGGCAGGAGGGTCAAGGAAACCTTGGCCAGCTGATTCTTGCCTAACCCTTGCAGGCAAGATGTTCACATTTTTGTTATAATATTGAACTTGAATTATGCTCCCTAGAAAGAGATGTCTGAGTCTTAACTCCCAGGACCTTAGAATGTGCCTTTTTTTGGCAGTGAGGTCATTGCAGATGTCAGAAGCTAAGTTGAGGTTACAGTGCAGTAGGTTGAGTCCCTAATTAAGGATGACTGATGTCTTTATTACAAGAGTGAAATGTGGACCCAGAAACACCAAGAGAAGGCCATTTGACTATCCTAGAGGGGACCCTGTGACAAGCTGAAAGATGCTAGGAATGATCTTCCCTCAGGGCTCTGTAGGGCACAGACAGACATCTGACCCCTTGAGACTAGCTGCTTTAGAACTATGATAGACTAAATCTCTGATGTTTGCTGTACTTTGTTCCAGCAGCCTTGGAAGATGATATTCTGGGCTTGGTATTATCCACCCGCCCAAGGAGTTGGTACCTCTGTGATGCATACATGCATCTGTAGTGCATGGGAGTACGCACACGCACACACACACACACACACGCACACACACACACACGCACACACACACACACACACACATATCAACACTTCTCCAGCAGCACTGGTCTCTTTTCTGAGAAATGATCGATAAAACCTCAGGCCCTTATAGCTCCCCTGGAGACGCATTGAGTTTCTCTGCCGTGGAAGAAAGCTGCAGCTTGTGTTTGTAGCCACAGCTCTGTTTTCAGGCCCCCCCCTCTCTGTTTGTATAGAGGAATCTGGGACTGTCTTTGCTGTGGGGACAGGATATATGCAGATATATTTTTATTGGGTTGTGGAGACCAATGGTGGATATTCTTGGGCTCTGTGCAGGTGCTAAGATCATTTTATAATGTCTCTCTGGCAGAACTCTCCCCCATACTCCTAAATGAGGTGTTGTGAACACTGGAGTTGGGGACCCTGTCAGACACAAGAGGCAGCCATTCTAAAAGGCAGGGGACTGGGTTATCAAGTCTGAATTGTTGTGCCCTCATTCTTTTTAAGCATGGGATTCTAAGCAAGTCACTTACCTCAGGTTCCCCATGGATACAATGACCACATCTTATGTCCTTTATAGATGGACCCCTTCAATGGGCCTGAGTAGCGGCATGGGGACTTTGGACCTGACAGGGAGGGCTGAGGGAAAAGCAAAGCCTTGCTCTCGTCCAGGAATAACACCCAATGGCTTCCAAGCATTTGTTTTAGGATAATAATAACAATAAAATTGAAACTATGATTTCTTGTTAAAATACCTTCTTCTCAAAGACAAAGTAAGGGTCCGTGGTCCCAGTTTTCTGATTTGGCTATCGCCTAGCATCCCAATGGGAGGTTCCTCATCTCTGAGCTCCATTCTTCCTTCTCTGGATAGTACCAGTGCCAATCCAGACTCTTCAGGACTGCTGTGAATTCAGATGAGAATGTGACATATAAGCTCACATGGAGACGCTATGGCTAGGACTTGAGAAGGATCCAGTCCTCAAATGGCTGCTCAACTCAAGCCTTTGGTGTTCTCCCCTCTTCCTTCTCTCTTTCCCTATCAGCAGGGCCTCTAATGGCTTTGGCATCTCTGCGGTCCATTTCCTGGAGAGTGTAAATTATTTATTAGATGGCCACATCTGCCTGCAGGCTGGGCGCCGTCAGTGCCTGCTGTGGGAGGAGGTGGGGATGGCAGACCTGGCCCCTGCCTGGCTCCCATCTCCCTTGAGGTCTCTTTTAGCCCTCAGGCTTCTGGGATGAACACTTCATGCCACCTGCCTGTCACACTCTAGGCCATTCCTGGGACGCTCCCATCCAGCCTGAACTGCTAGCTCTCAGCCAGTGGGTTTCTCCTTTGGGGGCAAACTTGGCCTCTTACTAGCCATGAATAATCTACGAGCTCTTAGAGATGGTTCTGGGGAGACACATGCCCCCCATTAGTGACCCTGCTAGCCCTCCGAGGTGCATCCTTTCCACATTGCACTTCTACCAACACAGAGCTTCTGGGATGGGCATGGTGAGTCCTGGTTTCCCAGATGATGACAGAGCAACGAGAGGGAGCTCCTGAGAGCCATTAGCTTCTACCCAGGAGGATGTACACAGAGCCACTCTGCCTGCCCACCTGTGGTCAGTACAGGGGACTGTGTGGATAGTCCCAGTGGGTCCCCTGGTTCTTGCTAGTGCTCCCTCACACTGGCATGAGCCCAGTCTATGAATTCAGGCTTCTCTGTACATCTACATCCTATTTGGTGCCCGTCTGTTCATTTGCCTGCCCAGGTGTTCCCAAGTATAGCTGGCATCCTTCAGGCCTCAGCATTTGCCTTGAGAAGCCTCCGAGGAGAGTTTATGTTCTGATACCCTGTACCCTCCTTTTCTGACATGCATGGTACTTATAGCTTTATTGTTAGTTGTCTCTCTGAGAACAGCCTTCACTGACTGTGTCGTTCACCGCTGTACTTCCTTGCTTAGCTTGACTACCCCTGTGCTTAGTTTGACATGTCATTAACCTTAAGGGAGTCCTATAGCTTTCCATCCACTACTCGAGGTGGGAGGGGAGTCAGATCCACATATTACAGTAAAGCCAGGTTATCCTCTTTGGGGAGGGCTTCCATTTATTCTGCAATGATGTCTAGCAGGTCTTCCTTCCTTCCTTCCTTCCTTCCTTCCTTCCTTCCTTCCTTCCTTCCTTCCTTCCTTCCTCCTTCCTCCTTCCTTATCTCTCTCTCTTTTCTTCCCTGGTTAGATCTCACAGGAGTAATTTCTAAATGCAACTGACTAATACTTTTTTTTCTCCTTTAGTTTCTTTATTCTTTTCATGAATTACTAAGGAGACTTACACAAGGCATATGATAAAAGAAGGGTCCCAGAGGCTTGGAAACAGGTTGACAAGAGCATGCACCTCAAATGTTGCCTCTGGGCAAGGATGCTTCCTTCCCAGATTTCGATTTGTGACAGCAAAGAAGGAACCAGCAGACACTGGCAATATTCTGGCAGTGGTATGGAATTTCATTTAGCCCTTATAGCTAGCAGAAACAGGAGGCATTGGCTCCTCCACACCAGTGGCAAACTGAGCGCAGAGTCCTCAGGAAAAGTGAGTAAGTGGCTGGGGGAGTATGTGTGTCTTTGTAACTTTGCAGCCAGGTTCTCTTGGCTCTGGTAACTGCTTTGTTTCATAGGTTCCCACAACGACAGTTTTGCCGCTGAAATATCTTCCTGCCTTGGGTCAGAAATCCACCAGCTCTTTGTGACCATTTTGCGTGTTTGAGTTTCGTCCCATCCTAGCCTCCCCAGTATCTGCCTCTGAGAAGGTCCCTCTCAAGCCCCAGTGTGACCCTACCTGGCAAGCTCCTGATGAGTCTGTTGCTGGCTTCCAGTTGACCAGGAACATTTTTCGTAATAGTGGCATCCAGCCTTAAGATTCCGTTTGCTTTTTTACCCTTGAAAACCACACATAGCACTTGCAGGATGAATGAACTTTATAAATAAGATTTCACATATGCTAACCCCAGCGGCCTATCCCATTTGTTTTCTAGCTAAGTCCAGAAATCTTTTAGCATGTTTCTGCCTTGGGCCATTTCTTCATGAGACTTTTTGTACTTGCAACACATTTTCTCCCATATTTGCAGTCTTAAAATTGTGTTTCCTTTAAAATCCTTTTGAAAGGACACCTCATCCAGGAAGCACCCCAGGATCTCTATGTTGTGGAGAACTCACCCTCTCACCCTTTGATTAGCCTAGTGTCACAGAACACCAGACTCTGAAGGTGAGGACGAGTGACCTCTGTTTACTGCTTTTGAGCTGTCCCTGGCCCCCACCAGACGTCTTTAAGAAACACCAAACAAAAATTTCAGATGACATGGATCAATAACCAGTGATCAATGCTGCTGGCACTTGTGTCGAATGCTCACCTTTCACCCAAGGCTGTGAAATACAATGGAGGAAAGAGGCCAAATCCTGAGGGCAGCAATGCAGCTGGGATGTGTCAACCTGGGACAGTCCTTGAAAAATGCTGGGAAATGTTAGCTTTGCGGAAAGAAAGAATGAGCCCCAGACAGGAAGCTGGAATGAAGAGCACTGGCTGCTCTTTCAAAGGACCCTGCAGCACCCACATGGCAGGTCACAACTCTCAGGAACTCCAGTCCCAGCGGATCTAACAACCTCACACAGACACACATAAGGGCAAAACACCAACACATATAAAATATAAATAAAAACGTTATTAAATTTTTTTTAAAAAGCAGAAGGCACTTAATGGAGTTCATAATTTGATTATTTCCCTGTTGCTGTTAATCTTGCTGCCCTACCCAAAGGCGTGGATAGTAGCTGGACTTTCAGAACTGTGTGGTCTAAGTGAGAATGGCCCCCATAGGCTCACATATTTGAATGCTTGGTCCCCTGTTGGTGGGACTGTTTGGAAAGGGTTAGGAGGTATGGCCTTGTTGGCAGAGGTTTGTCACTAGGGGTGGGCTTTGAGGTTTCAGAACCCCATGGTATCTATCCCATGCTTTCCCTCTGCCTCTTGCCCAGGGATCAGTGTTAGCTCTAAGCTACTGTTCCAGGGTTATGCCTGCCTGCTGCCGTGCTCCCCACCATGATAGTCCTGGACTCACCCCCGAGACTATAAGTAAGCCTCCAATTGAATGCTTTACAAGTCGCCTTGGTCATGGCGTTTCTTTACAGCCATAGTAATAAGAAGTAACGAAGACAAGAATAATGCCCCATCTTACAGTTCATTTTCTCCACTGGCATTCTTCGACAGCTGTGGGAACACTGTAATGCTTTTGAAACAGATGGGTCACAAACTTTAGTGTCTGTTCCAACCCAGCCTCCTCCAACATGGTATTTATGGACCCAGAGAAATGGAGAAAATGTGGCCAGGCCCAGCAGCAGCCGCGATGCTCCTAGTTTATTATCAACCCCACCCATGGGCAGCCTGCCTCTCCTGGTAAGAAATTGGAAGCTCTGCCTTCAGTGTTCACTCTACCCAGCCCTTAGGGAAAGCGCGTTCCTACAAATAAATTCCCTACAAAAGTAATTTGAGGAAGGATTGGTTTATCCTGTTTCACCCGTGTGAAAGGCAGGGAGGGCATGGCTAACGTTTGGGCAAGCCTGGAAACACAGAAATCAGGCAAAGGGGAGTGGACATGGCTATAGCCCTATGTCTCTAGTCCTAAGGTCCTACATCTGCCAGCTAAGCTCTGTGTCCAAAAGGTTCTGTAACCTCCCAAAACAGTGCCACCAGCTGGGGACCCACTATTTACATACCTGACAGTGGGTGTCTTGAACATGGCCACTCAACTGGTGCCTTCAGTATTAGCAAGAGCAACAGATGTTAGGAAGGGGCCCCACTCTGGTATGGAAGGGTGGATATTTAACAAAGTGGACATGTTGGCAAGGCCTGAAAAGGGATGAGGCCAGTGCAGGGCCAACTGACGGGTGGCTGCATGTTGACAGTGACTCCATTTAAATTTTGTACCCAAGTGCCTCTTGGACCTCACCCCAGTCCTTAGATCTCAATAACCACTAATGATGGGAGCTGTGGCAGCCAACCCTGGAGACCTGAGTAACCTTGACCTTACAGATATGGCATTTGGGTTGCTCTACAGGAGAGGGTAAGAAGACTCAGAGACAAGAGTTGGGGCCTGTGTTAGACCATTGGGTGATCCCAGAACAAGCACAGTTTGTTAGATCCTGGTCTCAGTCAGTGGGAATTGGTTAGTCATTCTTCTTGGTGCTGTACTGGTACCAGCTTTTCGATTTGAAGTGTGAAATGGGACGGTTAACAAGACATGAGCAGAACAAAGAGCCATGTGACCTCTAAGCCTGGTATTCATACCTCTACTACCGTGGAAAGTAGTGTTCAGGACAGTCCCCTCTGAAGGAGTAGCTGTGCTTAAGCTGTGCTCCGGGGAGCCACATTTAGTGTGTTTGTTAGCGCCGTTTCACGAGGAGGAAGGGAAGCAGAAAGTTGGATCCTAGGGCCTTCTGTTTCATCGGCTTTTATTTTGATATTCTAAACAGTTAATTTAGTTTTCCTGTACTAAATGTCTGAAAATCATTGCCCTAAGAGATATTTTTAATAACTACCTTTGAGAATGCATGTCCCAACTTCATTTCCGATGCTGTAATAAAAAATCCTGGCAAAAAGCATCATAGGCGAAAAGAAGGTTACTCAGCTTGGGATTCTAGGTTAAAGCCCATCGTTGTAGGGACGTCTAGGCCAGAACTTGAAGCAGCTAATCCCATCGCATTCACCGTCAAGAGCAGAGACAAGTGAAGGCATATCTTTTTTGTTTGTTCATTTGTTTAGTGCCCTTCCTACACTTAAACAGTCAAGGATCCTCTACCTACAGAATGGTCTCATTCATAGTGGGCTGGGCTATTCTACATCAATTCATACAATCAACACAGTCCCCCAGAGACATCCGCTGGCCCACCTGACTTCTATGATTCCTGATTGAGTCACTATTCCCAAATGATTCTAGGTAAGTGTCAAACTTACAGTTAAGTCTAGCCATCACAAGCTCTTTACACGGACTGTTTTCCCCTTGCCCACCTCCCCTTTCTTCTTTTAATCTATATGGGCTGAATGACTATTTCTTTCATTCATTAGAGAACTAAGAACGGACCTTACTCACACATCTGAGATGACACTGGGGACATACACACATGCAGACTTGTACGGAGGGTACCTGGGACCTAAGACTCGTTTAATCACTACTGCTGAAGCTTCCCACCTGCTGGCTGCTGTCTCAGTACCTACGCAGGGTTCTCAGCTCAGAGTGGGGCCTGAGAGCATGGATAAGCCATCTCCTCCTCTTTGTCCTCACAGCTCCATTGTCTGTTAGTGTGAGGTCTACTTCTTTCTGGGATGGATGACTTGGGATGCCTGCTCACCCCTTTCAGGAAAGATCCCCTCTGTCTAGTGGGATATAATCTTGGAGACCCCTACAGGGCAAACCTTCGAATATTACCTAGCAAATAGAATGCCCACTTCCCAGGCTCACACATCCCCACAGGAGGGTCTCTCTCTCTCTCTTTTAGTTAATGATCACAGGGTGACCATAAATTCCAGCTTGCCTGGGACAGTCCTATTTTATGCCTGTTGCCCTGGTGTAATTATTAATAGCTTCCCTTTCACCCACAAAGTGTCCTATTTAGGGTGATAAATTATATGGTCCCCTTAATTGTCCTGATTAAGATCAGAGTGCTTTCTCAGCTTCAGTGACCACTGATGCTTACCTCCTGCCACGCTGCCTTGAGCTGATCCTCCAGACAACTGACCACCCATGTGCTTAAGAGTCTCCTCTCCGCTCTTCCATGGGTATTTCCAGTCCTCCCCTCCACCATTCAACGAGGATTCCATGCCCACCTACAATGTACCAGAGAACTCCTAAGGCACTAGGCAGCAGGAGTAGTAGGAAGGAGACAGACTATAAATACATCAACATATAACCATTCTGCTCCTAAATGACCGAGGTGTGAGAAATGCATAGCGACCTCCTTTATCCTCTCCCCTCAGTGGATTCCTGAAGCCATGTGTGGTACTGATCCCTGTACCCATGTGCTGGTTCTCAGACACACACCTGTAACCGAAACAATAGCCTTGTGTGTGCTAGACAAACTTTGCACTGCTGATCTCGTTTCATTGCTCGCTTTGCTTTTTGAGATAATGTCTCACTAAGCTGTCCAGGCAGGCCTTGTGCTCAGTATGCAGCGCAAGCCGGCCTTCAACTCGTGATTTCCTGCTTCAGTCACGCAAATAGCTGGAATCCCAGCTCTGTTGTGCCACCAGGCCCAAGAACATTTGATGTATTTTAATGGTGGACTTGGCGTGGTGGGTGGTACTCCTTTACTCTTAGCGCTTAAGAGGCAGGTGAATCAACTTCTATGAGTTCTAGGCCAGTCAAAGTTTTATCGTGAGAGCCATATATATATTATATTTTATATATATTATCTAATTCCTGTTAAAAGCATATATTATGTTAAAGTGTACATAAACGTTCCTTAATAGTAAAAAAGAAGACAGTAGGGCCATGATGGGTAGGGCTGGGTGAGGTGAGCATGTGTGAGTCCTATCTACAGGGTAAGCAGAGCAGTTTGTCTACTAAGATGCTATCTAAACCAAGTCAGATGCAGTGTGTAAATGACTTTGGTGGGGAGAAGGCTTTTCCGGGAACGGAGCAGGTGCCTAAGTTCCAAGAAATGAAGAGGAAGACTATTGAATGGCTGGTGTCAGTGCCAGGATTGGATGACCCAAGGCCTCGTCTTCCCTGTGGTTGCCTGGCATTAATGCTATGTCTTGATGGCCTTGAGGGGCAGTGGTTGGTTCATTTCCCTATGATTGGTCATAGTGGGTCAGAATCAAGGCTTCCCAGGACAACCAGGTCTAGCTAGAGCAATGTGGTCAGGCTGCAGACCTGTTACAGGCTTATAGCAGCACCTGAGCGCTAAGCCACACCCCCTGACATGCATTGATGGTGTCAGCCTCCAGAAAGTACCTCTACAGATGAGTCTGCTCTGTAGACCTTGATTGAGGCTCATCCCAGGGGCTTGGAATCCTTACTTGGTACTGATTCTGTATAATTTTGGGAGGTCATTACCAGGGAGAGAACCCAGGATGAGAAGACTGAAACTCCCCTGTTAAATAGACATTCCTTGGTGCTGCTCTAGCCATTAAATGTGTTAATATTGTATTATTGGTTTCAAGTATATGTACTAATAACTGTTCTCTGGACAATACAGATTGTGTTATTGATCGCATTTCTATTTTTCCTTGGCTGCCAGGAAGCTCCTCTTCAGTCCTGTGAATCATCCATAGGACTGTGGGCACGAACCTCCAGAATTTCTCTAGATTAACCCACCCTGGACTTCCATTTGTAATGCCGCTCTTTTTGTCTGTTTTACATTTTTTTTCCTTTTTAAATCTTACTAACACAATTAGAAAGTTTTAAGGGGTCTAGGTCTTCAACAGATCCCTTGAGAAATGGTACTTCTAGACTTGGTCATTCACAAGTAAGTGTTGGACACCTACTATGTGAAAGGAAGCCTTAGGCCCAGCAGGAGGGACTAGAAAACATCCCTGCCCCCCAGCTTAAGTCCCTATTCTGTCCCTCAGTTTCTCATGGGTCAGATCTCAATGAACACCAGCATTCTATAGAATGAGGAAACTGACCCCCAAATTCCAGCCCTGGAAGGGATTAGCCATTTGCATAATTTACTTTGTTAATAATGGTGCCAGGCCTAGTACCTGCAGGGAGGAAATCGAGTTTTAAAAAAGAAGATGGTGGGGTCGACATTACTTCAGCCCGTCTGTGTCGATGTCTTTGTGTGGAAGGGAACTGAGAGCCTTGGTGTGAGGGTTCAAATGTCTCTCTAAGCAACGCCCCCCCCCCCAACACTTTCACCCAACCGGCCACAAAGGAAGGTTGAAGCTAATTCAAACCAGAACTCAGCAGCCACATACAGTCCCATACATGATGGAGGAGGGGAAGGGGAGAGAATACATTGAGATCTGCCCTTTGATCGTGTTCAATGCGACTTTGCATTTACCTGAGGGATTAAAAGTTCTTATTGACGGAGGCTCCGGGCTTCCTACTCAGTCTTTGACGGGACAAGCGTTAATTGGACAATATAATGGGGGCGATGTTAATTCCCCTCTTAGAGTTCCTTTTCTTGTTCAGTCAAATAGAAAGGCCCTTTTAAATGGCAGAGAGAGGAAGAAAGGAGCTGGTTTATAAGGGTAATAGATTGCACATCTTCCCCCTTGTCTCAAAACAAGCTCTGTAGTGGAGTCAGCATAAAGCAAGCCCCAGTCAGGGGAAAGAGAAACGACCTGGTGGAGGCTTGCCTGGAATGTCACCCTGGAGCAGAAAGCAGGAAGAGGGCACTCTGCATTTTTGATATGGGGGTGGAGAGGGTGTGTCAAAGGGACAGGGAGAGCAGGAACCCATAAGACTCAGGGGTAATAGAAGGTCAGGTTTCTGTGGGGAGCAGAGTGACGGGGGTAACGAGGTAAATACTGTGGATAATCGGAAACCTGGCACTGGGCACTTTCAGTGGCCTCCAGCCTCCAAAACCATGTCAGTTGCCAACTGTGCATGGACGATGGGCAAGAGGTCGATTCTAGAACTGGCATCCTGATTTCATGAATGTCATAATTAGAATCCCTGAAACAGGTGACGAGGCCTCTGTGGACTCTGAGAGCTGCTTTTCTACTTGGCATGTCAAGAAACGGACGTCTTCCCCTCGCGCTCTATCTTGCTACCACCTCATTTGTCTCTCTCCTGCGTTTGCCTCTTGTTGAATTTCAATGATACACTTCCTCGGTTCTGGTTCTTAATGGATGATGAATATAACCCCATAATAGGTGCTTTTATATCACCGTGACCATAATACTGTACAGAAGCAACTTAAGGGAAATTTATTTCAATTAATGGTTTCAGTCCATCATGGCAAGGAATGCATGGCAAGATAGCTCAGTTGGTGGCAGCAGGAAGGAAGAGGCTGTCCACATCACAGTAGACTGCGAAGTAAGGAACGGAGGCAGGAACCAGGGACCAGGCTGGAACCTCCAAAGCCCCGCCCCTAATTACTTCTGCCAGCTAGGCCTACCTCTTACAAGTTCCACAGCTCCTCAAAATAGTGCAATCGTCTGGGGGACAAGTGTTCAAAGCACAAGCCTATAGGGATGTTTCAGGTCCAAACCATTCTGTTTTCTATTTGATGACCAAGTCAAGAAGAACATTCTGGTAATCCCTAAAGGGCAAACATACCACTGTCTGCCCTTGAGCGAGTTCAACTTTGCTAGCCTTACACATTCAGAGATGGAGTAACTGCCTTGGCTTTTCAGTCAATAGGGTTCTTTGGGGGAGAAAATGGATATTTTAGAAATGCCTTACAAACTCCAAAATATATGAGATGAATAATTCCCTTTATTTTTTTCTTCACTGAGGAGATGAAAGGGTTGTATAAGGAACAATGAACAGCAATGATAAATTTATTTTGAAAGATGAATGTGCCAAGCATGGAGCATGGGGAGAACCAGAGGGGTCTGTGGTGGTCCAGCCTGAGCCAACACTGGCAAGTTCCCTTGTGTGTGATCAGAGGGGTCTGTGGTGGTCCAGCCTGAGCCAACTTGGTTGGGCAAGTTCTCCTGTATTGTCAGAGGGGGTCTGTGGTGGTCCAGCCTGAGCCAACTTGGGCAAATTCCCCTGTGTGTGATCAGAGGGGCCTGAGGTGGTCCAGCCTGAAGCATGTTGGACAAATCCCAGTGGATAGACTGAGGGGTCTTTCTGATCTCTGAGCACTGTTAAGTTCAAGCTTCCCATGGAGCCTCCTGGGCTGGTTTCTTTCCAAGTTTTCTTCTGCAAGTCTCATAACCAGAACGATTTGGGATAATTTGAGAACTATCAACAAAAAAGAAGCCTGAAACTCTTCCCCAATCTCTCAAATGTTCTTTTGGTTTAAGGGTTGACTAAGACATACATGGTGGCTTCCTGTTCATATTTTAAGACCAGGCTGCAGAAAATGTTCTGGATTCAGAAAGGTCCTACCTTATGGCAAAAAGAAGAGAGTGAAGAAGGAGGTCCAGCTTCACTTTGTTAACCCAGAGCTCACAGCTTGACAGGGCTCAGTCCATAATGCCGGGAGTGGACGTGGAGTAGATCAATCCATGGTGGTAGGGGAAGGGGCTGTTCACAACACAGTAGACCAGGGAGCAAGGAACGAGGCAGGTGCCATCTTCCTCAGCTAGCTCAGGAACACTGTACACTCTTTACCCCCTTTTAAAAATATTTCCTTGTAGTTATGCCTTAGTTAGCATTTTTTTTTATTGCTGTGAAGAGGCACCATGACCATGGCAACCCTTACAAAGAAGACATTTCGTTGAGGTGGTGGCTTACAGTTTCAGAGGTTCAGTCCGTTATCATCATGATGGGGAACATGGCGGCGTGCAGGCAGTTGTTATGACCAGAAGGCAGCAGGAAGCCGACTGATTGTCACACTGAGGGAAGCTTGAAAAAAAGACCTCAAGGTCCCCCCACCCCCCAGTGTCACACTTCATCCAACAAGAACACACCTCCTAATAATGACACTCCCTTTGGGGGCCATTTTCTTTCACACTACCACAAGTTAGATGTCTACAATTTACATTTATTAGGTTGTCCAGCCAGCAGGAATATGCTTGTCTCTGACAACAGCATAAGGAGATCTCTCAGAGAGGAAATGACAGGAGGATCCTGCTTTGCTCGAGCACGAGATACTGCGGTCATCAGGTAGGTGACTGCGGTTGCTGCGGTAGCAGCAGGAACAGAGCGGCAGTTGGAAAAAGGGTCTTCCTTCCGGTTGAGAAGATGCTTCTTGTCTGGAGCCACCTGAGACGCCATCCTGAAGGATTCAGCAAGAGCAGTGTTCTGAGCTCTAGACATCACCCTTTCTTTCCTTCCAGTGCACAGACACCACTCAGTTGAGTCTCACTCATTCTCATTCTTTTCCAGTTCCTTTAGCTTATGTACTGTGACCAATTCCTATATTAATCTCCCAACACTTCAAATCCTGGAATATATGATTTCTTGCTGAATCAAGGGCTAGACAAATACTCTGCCCACAGTGTTCCTGATACTGACAAGAAAATAATTCCCTAATGAAGATGAATCTGTGTGTGTGTGCGCGCGCGTGTGTGTGCATATGTGTGTACATGTGAAGGGTAGAGGTCAACTTCAGAAGCTTTCCTCAATGTCTTCTCCACCTCAGTCCCTGAGTCAGAGTACCTTGCTGGTCTGAAGTTTACCCATTGACTTACACAACCAGTCAGCAAGCTTCAGAGAACCTTCTAGTGCTTGGAGGCATGTGATCTTATATCTGGATATTTTTTTTTTTAAACAAAGGTATTGGTGATCCATTCTCAGGTCCTCCTGATTGTGCAGCAAATATTTTACCAACCAAGCTCTCTCTCTAGCCCCACCCCCCAATATCAAGGCCCACTTCAAGGCCACGGATGTCCTTCCTTGCCACAGCTTTCCCGTTGCCCAAATGCTAATAAGTCTATGTCTTCATTCCTCATTGCAGGTGAGTGATTACTTACCTTGAGAGGCCCCAGGTGACTGTTCATAGACACAGTGTTAGATAGCCAGAGTGTCTGGGTGAGCTTCAGCCTGGCCCACTTCCTTCCTCACCAACCCATCCTCCTGTATCTGCTCCATCATCCAGTCTCCGGCTTTTGATGGGTTCTTTCTGTTCTGGGCTGAAAGCCACATGCTTCAGACTTACCAGTCCTTAAATATTTCATAGCAGACTGGCTGGGAATTAATATTTAATCACAGACTCCTTGGTACTTAAATATTTAATCACTGATGTGACTGATGAGTAATGAGTCAGTGCCCAGGAAAACATTTGGTTGCTGGTCCCAGTTTTAAAGGCTCTTTGGTTTGGGTCCCAGAGGATAGGAGGACCAATAGCAAGTCTATTGTCCTCCTTCCCTCCCTCCCTTCTACCCTCCCTCTCTCACTTTCCCCTCCCTTCATTTCTTTCTGAAATCTTCTAGGATATATTTTTAGGTTTTTTAAAAACGTTATGTGTCTGTGCATGACTATGTGCAGGTGAATGCAGGTGCCAAGAAGCTGGAGGCATTGGCTCCCCTGGAGTTGGAGTTATAGGAAGTTTGGAATCTGTCTGATAAGGATACCGGAAATCGAATCTAGGTCTTCTTCAAGAGCAGTATGCCCGCTTAACCAATGAACCATTTCTCCAGCCCAGATAACAAATAATTTTTGTTTCTTTGAACTCCAGAAATTTAACATGCCCTCTCAAAATGAATCGCTGGGTGTGGTGGTGTGATGGGGTGGTGGTGTGGTTGTATGGTGATGTGGTGGTGGGGTGGTAGGGTGGTGGGGTGGTGGGGTGGTGGGGTGGTATGGTGGTGTGGTGGTATGGTGGTGTGGTGGTGGTGGTGTGGTGGTATAGTGGTGTGGTGGTAGTATGGTGGTGTGGTGGTGTGGTGGTGTGGTGGTGGTGGGGTGGTATGGTGGTGTGGTGGTGGGGTGGTAGGGTGGGGTGGTGGTGTAGTGGTATGGTGGTGTGGTGGTAGTGTAGTGGTGGGGTGGGGTGGTGGTGTGGTGGTGGTGGTGGTGGGGGGGGGGGGGGGGGGGGGGGGGGGGGGGGGGGGGGGGGGGGGGGGGGGGGGGGGGGGGGGGGGGGGGGGTGGTATGGTGGTGTGGTGGTATGGTGGTGTGGTGGTGGTGGTGTGGTGGTATAGTGGTGTGGTGGTAGTATGGTGGTGTGGTGGTGTGGTGGTGTGGTGGTGGTGGGGTGGTATGGTGGTGTGGTGGTGGGGTGGTAGGGTGGGGTGGTGGTGTAGTGGTATGGTGGTGTGGTGGTAGTGTAGTGGTGGGGTGGGGTGGTGGTGTGGTGGTGGGGTGGTGGTGTGGTGGTGTGGTGGCATACAGCTTTAGTCCCAGGAACTGAGAGGCCGAGATAGGTGGATCTCTGTGAGTTTAACATCTGTGTGGCCTACCTAAGTGTATTCTAGGAAAGCCAAGACTGCATAGTAAGACCCTGTCTCAAAAATAAATAAAAGTAAATAAAATTAAAAATAAAAGAAAGGAAAAAAAATCTTTCAAGTCAATAAATACCTTTTCTTTGTAAAGTAGGCTGAGATACCTTGTTGTGTAATGGAAAGCAAATATAATACACTAAGTATATTAGCACATCATAGTAATAAACATACTGGGTACTATAGCATATCATAGTACATAGCATATCATAGAATACACATTCTGGGTACTATAGCATATCATAGTACATAGCACATCATAGAATACACATTCTGGGTATTATAGCATATCATAGTACATAGCATATCATAGAATACACATACTGTGTACTATAGCATATCATAGTACATAGCATATCATCGTAATACATATACTGCGTACTATAGCATATCATAGTACATAACATATCATAGAATACACATACTGAGTACTATAGCATGTCATAGTACATAGCATATCATAGAATACACATACTGAGTATTATAGCATGTCATAGTACATAGCATATCATAGAATACACATACTGAGTACTATAGCATATCATAGTACATAGCATAGAATACACATACTGTGTACTGTAGCATGTCATAGTACACAGCATATCATAGAATACACATACTGTGTACTATAGCATATCATAGTACATAGCATATCATCGTAATACACATACTGCGTATTATAGCATATCATAGTACATAGCATATCATCGTAATACATATACTGCGTACTATAGCATGTCATAGTACATAACATATCATAGTAATACACATACTGCATACTATAGCATATCATAGTACATAACATATCATAGAATACACATACTGTGTACTATAGCATATCATAGTACATAGCATATCATAGAATACACATACTGCGTACTATAGCATATCATAGTACATAGCATATCATAGAATACACATACTGCATACTATAGCATATCATAGTACATAGCATATCATAGTATACACATACTGCATACTATAGCATATCATAGTACATAGCATTTCATAGAATACACATATTGCGAACTATAGCATATCATAGTACATAGCATACCATAGTAATACACATACTGCATACTATAGCATATCATAGTACATAGCATTTCATAGAATACACATACTGCGTACTATAGCATATCATAGTACATAGCAGATCATAGAATACACATACTGAGTACTATAGCATATCATAGTACATAGCACATCATAGAATACACATACTGAGTACTATAGCATATCATAGTACATAGCATTTCATAGAATACACATACTGCGAACTATAGCATATCATAGTACATAGCATACCATAGTAATACACATACTGAGTACTATAGCATATCATAGTACATAGCATATCATAGTATACACATACTGCATACTATAGCATATCATAGAATACACATACTGTGTACTATAG
>JAQHUG010000018.1:258156-380143 GCA_028555095.1 Dicrostonyx torquatus | reverse complement strand
AGCTACTATAACATAGCTATATAGCATAGTTACATATAGCATAGCTACTATAATATAGCTACATAGCATAGCTACATATAGCATAGCTACTATAACAGCTATATAGCATAGCTGCATATAGCATAGCTACTATAAAAGCTATATAGCACAGCTACATATAGTATAGCTACATTATAGCACAGCTACCTATAGCATAGCTACTATTACAGCATATAGCATAGTTACATATAGCATAGCTATTTCAAGATCAATCTGGGATTTGTGGGGTCTTGTCACAGAACAAAAACTAGAGAGAGAAGTGTTAGTGCTTGTCAGAAAAAAAATTCCTCAGACCTAAAATACTTTCACTGGCTCTTTCTTCACCCCATGGGATAGACCTACAAGGTAGGAAGACTAGAGAATATTGGTCAGTTGTGCACACAGACACCATGATGCAGGTAGAGAGTCTTGTTGATCTGTGGTGATTTGAAAGAACATGACCCCCAAAGGGAGTGGCACAATTAGCAGGTGTGCCCTTGTTGGAGTAGGTGTGGTCTTGTTGGAGGAAGTGTGTCACTGTGGGGTGGGCTTTGAGGTGTCTTTTCTCAAGCTTCACTCAGTTGCCTCTGAGTTGAGCTGTAGGACTCCCAGCTCCAACACCACATCTGCCTCTACGCCACCATGTTTCCTGCCATGATGATAATGGACTGAACCTCTGACACTGTAAGCGAGATCCCTCAATTACATGTTTTTGTTGATAAAAGCTGCTGTGGTCATGGTGTCTCTTCATAGCAATAAAAACCCAAACTAAGATACTATCCCCCGAGGAGTTGTGGGAATTCTGCTTTTGAGACATAGCTTTCTGTAACTGTCTCTAGGCCACATTCTGAATCAGAACTCTAGATGGTCTAACCTAGACCATGTATGGTCTAGTTTGAGCATGCAAGTCACCTATGCTTCCCTCTCTTGTTGCAAATCTTCATTCTTTAGTTCTGTGTGGAAACTGAGAGTCTCTATTTCTGACCAGCATCAGGGCAAGGCCCACACTGCTGCTCTATGGAGCACCTCTGTCCCTTTTCAACATTAGAGCCCTGGTCATCATGTATGGAACATGCAGATCCAGGATGCCTGAGGTTGACAAATGTCCCTCATGATACTTTCTCCCTGAGTGCCCTGTGCAGGGTTGGCTTTCCTCTGAGGGTACTCACTAAAGTGACTTGGGATTTCAGATACCCTTCTATGACCAACCCTCACTGGACTGGGCTCAGATCAAAACTGAAGTTTCATGTCATTACTCTTATGTTTGTAAACTTTGATTTTAGTGTGTAAGTATTTTGCCCACATATGGCATCATGTGTGTACCTGGTGTTTGGGGAGTCCATGAGAGGATATGTGAGCCCTAGAACTGGAGTTACAGATGGTTGCAAGCAGCTGTTTGGGTGCTGGGAACTGAACTCTGGTCCTCTGCAGGAATAGCAAGTACTTTTAGCCACTGAACTATCTCTCCAGCACCATTATTTAAAAAGAAAAATTGTGTATGTGTGTGTATGTGTGTGTATATGTGTGTATGTATGTCTGTTTGTATGTGTTTGTTTATGTATGTGTGTGTATGGGTATGTGCGTATGTGTGTCTGTATGGGTATGTGTGCATGTGTGTGTGCATGTGTGTGTATGTGTGTGTGTCTGTACATTTATGGAGGCTAGAGGAAAACTTGTAGGAGTCAGTTCTCTCCTTCCACCTTGTGGGTTCCAGGAATCTAACTCAGGTCATCAGGTTTGGTGGCACGTTTCTTTGCCTGCTGAGCCGTCTTGCCTGCCCCCTGCTTACTCCTCTCTTTTATTGTTAACCAGTCACATACTTAGGCCACTTCTGTTGTGCAACAGGGGGCCGCGCGTTGTGTTCTTTTCTCCATTTTTTCTCTGCTGGGAGGGTTCACTAATAGACATAATCTTTGAGCAGTGCTACAGTGGCAAGGGCACTTGTGGGCTGCTGGGCCAGTCTGAGTGTCACCTGATAAGACATATTGGTGTCTTTGTCTGATCTCCATAACTGGCCAATTCCTAGTCGGCAGCTGACCTTTACTTTGGGGACCTCTCTCCCGCTTTAAAAAAAAAAAGCCCTCTTCTCGATAAACCTAGACATATGTTGAGATTCTTGGCTGTACTAAGCTGTGGTGGGCCACAGGCACCAGCTTCCAGCAGGGACGGACCAGTGGATTCACCTCTCTAAATCTCATTATCTAGACCTTGTAGGCACGCTCAATAAATTCGCAAATATCAACCGGGCTGGGCCATGTACATATGTTATTAGCTTTTTTTAAAAAAGAGAAATGCGGTGTGGGAGAATTTCCTAACATGTCCTTTTAAAAGTTTAGTATTAAGAAACCCTTGCGGTAAGGACAGTCTGATTCCTTTTCCTGGACAGATGGACACACAGACGCTCTGGAGCTGATTAACCCCACCCTGACATTTTTGCAGTCTTGGCTTTGTCTTAGAGTGGGTTTTGGAACGCGTCCAAAATCTACTTAGACATACTTCTCAGGGAGAAAGGCTTTTACACTTCAGAACCACACACACACACACACACACACACACACACATACACACACTTAATTTGAGGTTGAATTTTTCTGCCCTAATTAGCTGTGTCTTTGAGCTTCAAGAGCGAGTTTTACTGTGGTTATTAACGAGGCCAATCTCTGATCGCTGGCCTTTTTCAAAAGCATTCCAGCCTGCTAAACAGTGGCCTTTCATGATTTACAAGTTTGGAATCTTTGTGTTTTCAACAGTTAAGGTGCTCGCTTTTCACACTCTGAACATCTTAACCGCAAAACCTTGAAAGTGGGCCATGGCGAGTAGAGCCTGGCACCCCGAGAGCGTGCCTCTTAGGTGTAGGGGCTCCCAGAGCTGGGCTAGCCCAGTGGCCCCCTGCTCTGAGAGGGTGTTGGCAGGAAGTCACAGGTGTTATCCTTCAGCTCCAAGCCTGTACTAACAGTGCAAAAGCATGTCCCAGGGCGAGCGCTGTCAGATGCCGGCTGTGAGCAAGGTAAACAGTCCCTTTCTTCAGCTGAACATGACCTTGTTTTCAAAGTCCTTTATAGACTTGAAAGCTTACGTGATCTTTCCAAGACTGTAGGGGTGCAGAGATGAAATGCTGGAGTATCCGTTAGTGGGCAGAGTAAGAACCAGAGAGGCATAGTTGACTTGGGTAAGGGCACACAGTCAGTGGTAGAGAAGTACATCCGAGTTTTCAGATTGGCATGGAGCTTTGCCCAACCCAACACTTCTGTGTCGAAATGGTACCCTTCTCTGGTGAAAGAACTGGAGATGCTCGTTTAATACCGCACTCTCTCTAATGAGAGGGTGAACTGCTCTCTCTGCTTTCACGAGACAGAGAGGCTATCGACACCGCATGCTTCCGTTTGATCTAACGGTGATTCTGGATGTCTGACACCAAACAGAAAGTTAAGAGGACCAGTCAGTCGATGTTCAGAGAGAATGGAGTGCTTGCTGGTAAGCAATGAATTCATAAGTAGCAGGTTCTAGAAACACAGGATTGTCATGGGTTGTGTGATGAATGTGTGAGCTGATGAAGCACCCAGAATTCTACTTGTGTGCCACCTCCCCCCCACTAGGTTTAACTCTGTAGCCTAGGCTAGCCTGGAACTCATTATGGAGCCCAGGCTGACCTCACAGCTATGGCAGTTCTCCTGCCTCAACCTGCCAAGGGCTGGGATTTCAGGAGTGTGTTCCTGTGCCTAACTCATTTGCATGATTTTCATCAATGGTAAATAGATGCCATACGACGGTGACTTGCATTTTGTGAAGTTCAATGTCCATCTAAATTATCTGGTTAGTTATATCCCATCGATTTCATGGTTTACTTGATGAAGACTTTATATTGCTATTGTTATCAGTATTACCATTACTATGATTTCTTTCTTTCTTTTTTTTGTTTTTTCAATACAGGGTCTCTCTGTGTAGCCCTCTGCCTTACCTGGAACTTGCTCTGTAGACCATGCTGGCTTTGAACTCACAGAGATCCATTTGCCTCTGTCTCCTGAGTGCTGGGATTAAAGGTGTGCACCACCATCACCTTGCTCATTACTATGATTTTGAGGCAAAGTCTTGCTATGTAGTCCTGGCTGTCTTTAAACCCATGATCTCCCTGCCTCTACCTCCCAAATGGTAGAATTGTAAGTGTGTGCCACCCTGCCCAGCTTTAGAAAGTCTCTTCAGTTGGTTTGAGAGTATTTTTCTTGCAAGTGTGAAAGACCGTGTCCCAGGCTCTAACCTGAACTTTTACTTCTCCTACATCTCTATCTCTTCTCCTACATCTCTATCCTCACAGCATCTTTGCATCTACCCTCTTCTCAGGACATCTTGATGGTGCATCTGCAGCTCATATTCTGGGTTTAGGTTTGAATGAACTTATCCATTCAGCATCACTGGTTGAATACTAACTCCCAAGGCGATGCTCTTCACAGTTGGCACATTTCAGGCAGTGATTAGACAAGGAAGATGAGCCCTCACACCTGCCATAGGTGCCTTCACCAGAGAGATCAGAGAATGCTCTGTTTCAACCCCAGGTGAGCACATGGTGAGAAGGCATCACTTATGACCCAGAAAATGGATTCTGAGGAGACATAGAACCAACCAATTGTGTTGTTGATCTTAGACTCTCCTGCCTTCCAGAACTGTGGGAAATAAGGGTTTGCAAGGTATCCAGGTTGAGGGACCTTGTTGCAGAAACTTGAGTAAATGAAGGTGCCAGGCAATAGCACAGACTTCTAGCATTTTCCTAGTCCCTGCCACCCGAGATGCAGACAACCCATCCAGAGGGTAGCCCAGTGCAGTCTGACATTGTGTCCCTTGATTAACATCCATTACTGCTAAATGTCGTTGGCCACATTGACCATGAAGTCCTGCCCAGTCATGCCTCTGTTCATCTTGTTATCCTCTCTGCCTCTTTCAGCTGAGAACTTGCCAAGACTCAGCCCTGTTGGTCCACTTGGGGCATGCCTACCTCATCCTGGCTCTAGGCTGCTCTGGCCTTGCCCAAGATAGGGTCTTATTGATCCTTCAGAACCTTGCAAGCCTCTCATAGTAGTTCCCTGACTCCCTAAATAAGCATTCCCTGGTTCTGTTTTGTCAAGGAACTCTGATGGAATTGTTCTTTCCTTTCTTTCTCTCTGGTACATATCCCCACTACTCCAGAGTCTGTCTTCTACCCAGAAGATCGTAAACTCTGAGGAAACAAGAAAATGGGTGGCTCTATTCACTGTAGTGTCACCAACATCTACACGTTCCAGTGTGCAGTAGATGTTCAGTATATACTGGTGACTGAACCTAGGGGATAAAGGAAGGAAGACCAGGTCCATTTCCAGAGCTCTTAAGTGACAATATTTTTAATTTCTTCTTTTCTTTAACCTTCCAACAATTCTAGGTTATTTTAGTCCATGGCACACAGAAGAGTAAACAAAGTCTTGGAAAGGTTTACTAAGGCATAAAGATTTGCCATTTTCAATCCACTCACAAGACATGGGATTGAAAGACTCTGAAACCATGAACTGTACTGTGTATAGTGCAGGTAACAGACGTTTTAGCTATCCTCTAGGCACACGTGTCAAAGAGAATTCATCAGTAGAGAACACACGCCATGGGAAAGACACTTTGTTCTCTGAGGAAACAGTTGGCAGCTCACACACAATGAACCAGAAAACTATAAAAAGAAATATTTAGGGGAAGGAGAGATTGCTCAGTGCCTAAAAGCAAGCACTGCTATTGCTATGGGTGGTTTCCTGCACCCCTGTGGGGCAGTTTACAACAGTATCATTCTAGGTCCAGGGGATCTGATGCCTCTTCTGGCCTCCACTGGCAGCTGCACTCATGGACCCATGCCTCCACACAGACACACATGCCTACATATCATTAAAAGAGATTTTTTTTTAAAAAAAAATTAAAAACATTAAGTAAAGACACTTTTCAAAAGGGGCAGGAAGCACTGTCCTGGCTGGCTCAGATGGTGGCCACTGTAATGATTCTCTGTCACTGTAAGAGTAAGCCACGCCCCCTCCTCCTCTGTGTGTAAGCTGGGAGTTCCCGGTTCCATGCTCTCTGTCCCCATTGCTCTCAGGAGAGACAGACGGTCTTCTCCCGGTTCCTCCTTCTCCTCTCTCTCTCTCTCTCTCTCTCTCTCTCTCTCTTTCTCTCTCTCTCTCTCTCTCTCCTTCTTTCCCCCCCTCTCCTTCTGCTCCTATCCCTCCATAATAAATGCTTAACTTTAATATCCATCTGGTTTCATGTTCCTGCCTCCCTGCCACCGCTACCTCAGCCACTGCGGCCATTCACCGCCATGGAGACCATGCGGTCTCAACTTTGGGTCCCGCTGCTGAGCAACCCCATTATTATCATAACAGCCACCACTTGGGATATCTTCAGGCTGGATATGAAATATCTCCCCACAGGCTCACATGTTTGAACACTTAGTGGCTAGCAGATGGCTCTGTGTTGAGGTCGTGGAACCCTGAGAGATGGAGCTCGGCTGCCCGAAGTGGGTCACAGGGACTTGAAGTTTATAGCCTCCTCTTACTTCCTGCCTGGCCTCTGCTTTCCCATTCTGACAAGATGTTAGGATGTGAGGTTTTCCAGCTGCATCTCCCTGCTGTCACAGCATCACCTGTGACTGTTCCTTCATCACCACAGTGACCGCTGGCAAGTGGAAATCAGCCCCTTCCCTAAGTTTCTTGGTGACATCCACGAGGGTGGGAAGTAACACATAGAATTGGGCTGTGTTCACACTTGTGGTAGGGTAAAAATAGAGCAAATGCTTTTTCTGATAATAGTTCTGCCTGCTTAGCACACACCTGACTCTTTTTGTGTTCATCTGGCCTCTATTGCTCGGTATATTAGTTTCTTTTCCCTAACTGTAACAGAATATCTCAGGTGGCCTAGTTTATAAAGGAAAAATGTTTATTGACTGCATAGGTTTTTTTTTTTCTCATTCTTTCTTCTTTTTTTTCTCCTTTGAGACAGGGTCTCACTATGTAGCCCTGGTTGGTCTGGAGCTCATTAACTATGATTTTGAAGATTAAACTTCAGCATGAGTTTAGTGGGACAAATCAGATTCAAATCAAAGCTCTGAGGGTGAGGGACTTGGATGTGTATCCAGGCTCATTTCTAGAGTCTACCTGTCCTTAGAATTAATATGCATAAGACCAGACTAGCCTTAAAATTACAGAAATCCACCCGTCTCTGCCTTCCAAGTGTATGTGCCACCGCACCCAGCTGACCTATAGCTTTGAAGACAGAAATGTCTAGTGACATGATACAGGTTCTACAGAAGACTCTTATAACTACACACAACATGCCATAGCAAGGCAACTCTGTGTCTCTGTGTAGAGCTCTCTCTTCCCTATGAAGCCATTAGGATTACTTTATGGGAGGAGCGTGGGTGGGTTCCACCCTAGTGGCTTAATCTAATAATCTAATCACTTCCCTAAAGCCTCACCTTTAAATACAATAGGCGGATTAAGTCTCTACCTCCCTAATAGCATTAGCTATGACTTTGGGGCTTAAACTCCAGCATGAGTTCAGCTGGACAAATCACTCTCAAATCACAGCGCTGAGTATGGAACCCTCAGGGCTTGTATTCTGACGTGTAGGTATCCAGGCTCATGCCTAGATCCTATCTGTCCCCTGGGGTAGATGTAGGGACACATACAGTAGGTGTTTGTGGAATAGCTTCACGACATCTTGTCTCTTCTCTAGCATTTAGAAAATAGGAAAGAGCTTGTGGTTTCTTTACTTGTTTTCCATTCTCTCTCCCCCCCTCTCTTTGTGTGTGTGTGTGTGTGTGTGTGTGTGTGTGTGTGTGTGAGAGAGAGAGAGAGAGAGAGAGAGAGAGAGAGAGAGAGAGAGAGAGAGAGAAGGTCTCCCTATGTAGTGTAGTTTAGGTTGGTCTAGAACCCACAATCCTACCTATGCCTTAGAATACAGTTATATATCACTATAACCAACAGGCTTGTAGTTCTCTTTTTGAAAATGTGCTGGGATGAAACTTGGGAGAGAGGACCAGTGTGGCTAAGATGACTCTGTGAAGACGTTTCTTAAATATGCAACCTTACCAACATTAGCTCCTCTGTTGGCAATATGCCCAAGAACCAAAATCAGTCTTCTCCTTGTGGAACAATGAATTCACTGAGAATGACTCTGGACTGAAGTATAGGTGGGAAAACTGCCCCCTACCTTATGGGTCCTATCGTATGTTTCCACATTCTATAGTGAACATTTTTTATTCCATGTTATACGGTTATAACACTACTCCCTCTCCCCCAAAAAGTTTTGTTAAAGGCCCAACTCTTACTCTGCAAATATGACCTTGTTTGGAAATAGAGCTGTTTCTGATTTTATTAGTTATATAAGGTCATATTATAGGAAAGTTCCTAATTTGACATGACTAGTGTCCTTATAAGAAGGGGGAAGATGGGGGAGAGAAAATATTTCCAACCCACTTGTCTGATCAGAGAATAATATCTATAGTATGGAAGCCTAACAATAAGAAACTATTTGATTTCAAAAATGAGGACATGACTTTTTGGGCAAGACACAGCCATGACGATCATGAATTCAGCAGCCATGGTTGTCAGTACTAGGTTTGTGTAAGAATAAGCCTGTGAAGTCAGGCATGGATGGAGGAAAGGCTTAGCAGGTTCCATCCCTCACTGCTGAGCTATTGCTACTGATAGATTCAGGGAGAGAGGGAGTCATTGCATTCAGCTCTGTACCTATTGGGGATCCCACTAGGTTCTCTTGGATAGTTCTGATCAGGGCTCACACAGATGGTCCTGGTTAGATAAAATGGTTATAAAACAAAACCAAAGGACTGGTGGGGTTAGGGGTGGTTTTGAGGGATGTTACGGAGGTAAGAGTGGGTATGTTGGGGAGAGAGTAATGGAATGAACTATAAAAATGCATGAAATTGTAAAAGAATAGGATTAACCAATATTTTGTAAAGAAATGGGGGAAGACCTCAATAGACAATTTTTTAAAAAGTATTTGTTTATTTAATTTTATGTGTATGAGTATTTTGACTTCATGTATGTATATGTTAAATGTATATGCCTGGTAACCTTGGAAAACAAAAGAGGTTATCAGATCCATTGGAACTAGAGTTACAGATAGCTGTGGGTTGCCATGTGGTTACTGGGAATCAAGGTCCTTTGCAAGAGCAGCCAGGGCTCTTAACTCATGAGCTCTCTCTGCAGCCCCTGACGAGTTCTGAGAGTTGTATCCGTGGCGATAAATATACAGAACAAAATGCCCACATTGTGAGCTATCATGGAAATGCTAAGCAAAGCCAAGTGTGTATCATCTAACTGCTTTTTAATGGCTGCCTCAAAAATACAAATAACAACGAAGTGTGTGTGGGGGAGGCTGTCCTAAATGCAGGTGAGGGTGCAGATGAGAATTCCAACTGTTAGTAGGAACTTTAGCAAGTGTAGCCATTACATAAGACAGTAGGGTGGTTTCTCCAAAAGTAGGCGTAGAAATGACCATGTGATCTGATCCTAGTACTGGGGAGATGCAAAGGAAGTGAGGTCAGTATATTAAAGAGAGGGTTGCACCATATGTTTACAGCCAATTCAGTCTACATGCCTAACAGCCGATGAATGGATAACAGAATGCAGTATCTACACACAGGGTAGAATGTTTTTAGCTGTTAGAAAAAGAATGCAATTTTGTCATTTGAAGGAACATGAATGGAAGATGTTGACATCAAGGAGTTAGCCAGCCACAGGAAGACAGACCCACAGGTTATGTTTTGTGTATGAATATTTCTTCCAAAAGGTGAAGGAACACTGGTTACTAGCTGGTGGAGTTGATTGGATCAAGAGGGCATGACCTTCTGCAATGGATTAGTGCATTTATTGTGTTTGTGACTTAGTGGGCTGGAAGGAGATGGGACCTGGTAGGAGGCTGTAAATCATGACAGTGTGGCTTTGAAGGCTATAGCTGGTCCCCAGTACTCTTCCCTTGCTTTCTACTTCCTAACCATCATGATCTAAAACTCTTACCACACATTCCTACTGCCATGATATTCTGCCTTCCCTTGATTCAAAACATAGAGTTGCTTAACCTGGCCCTGAACCAAAACAAATTGTCTCAGCTTTCTCCCATGTTTTGTTTCTCTCAGGCATGTGTCACATGGGTGAGAAAATGGACTGTGATGGCTATTCCTGGTTGTCTACTTGACTACATCTAGAATGAACTAAAGCCCCAACTGGCTGGGCACACCTGTGAGGGATTTTTTTTTTATTTTATCGCTTAAAATGGGAAGATCTACTTTCAATCTGGATGTTTGAGATGAGAAGACTGGGCCACACTTTCTTTTGAAAGCCTGTATAAAGGGCCTGGAAGAAGGAAGCTTTTCTGTCTTTGCCTGATTGCTCTCACCTTTGCTAGCAAGTCCATTCCTTCACTGGCGTTAGAGCCTACTTCTTCGGGATTCCAGTGTCTACTGAAGACCAGCTGAGATGTTCAACCTCATGAATTGAATAACTACTGGATCCTTGGACCTTCCATTCATAGGCAACCAGTGCTGGATTAGCTGGACCAAAGCCTGTAAGTCATTCTAATAAATCCCCTTCACACGAGTGTGGAAGCTGAAAAGTTGACTTCACAGAAGTAGAGAGAATGAATGGTGGGTGGCAGAAGCTGGTAAAGATGTAAGGAAGTGTGGACGGGGAGAGGGAAGTTACAGATCACAGGACTGTTAGAAAGGAAAGATAATGTTAATGACCCATGGTAGTTAGGACAACCATGGTTGACACCCATGACTTCTATATCCTATAGTTACAAATAGGAAGAGTTTTTTTAAAAATATTTATTTATTTATTATGTATACAATATTCCTTCTGTGTGTATGCCTGAAGGCCAGAAGAGGGCACCAGACCTCATTACAGATGGTTGTGAGCCACCATGTGGTTGCTGGGAATTGAACTCAGGACCTTTGGAAGAGCAGGCAATGCTCTTAACCACTGAGCCATCTCTCCAGCCCCCAAAAGTTTTGAATGTTCCCAATACATAGAGGGGGAAGTATTGGAGATGACGAATATGTTAATTACCCTGATCTGATCTTATACATTATATATATGTCTTGAAATGTCATACTCTGTATCCAAACCATGTGAAAAAATCCACAGGAAGAAAGAAGAAAATTTGGATCAAGATGCACACAGGGAAATATGGGTTTATGAAGAGAGAAGCAGAAACTAGAATTATTTAGTCATACATGGAGGAATGCCTGGAGCTACACACACGAGGAACAGGCAAGGAAAATCCTATCCCCGTCAACTGGAAGGAGCAAAGACCTTGATTTTGGGTTTCTAGATTTCAGAATAAATTTCTTTTGTATTAAATTACCTCATTTGTGACACTTTGTTACACAGCCATAGGGCAAGAAACATACCTAGGAATAGGAATAGAGAGAATCCTCCCTCGCCGGTTTGATTTTTCTAGGTGGTCTAAGTAATATACACAACACAGAAAGACACACCAGAGGACATGGAAACAAAGAGGATCCATTTGTCTGTAGATCTCTGCATCCAGGACACTCAGAGAAACCAGAACACCAGATGCTACATGAATACTGATCACTTGGCAAGTTTCAAAACCCCTGAGTTCAGCCAGCCACTCACAAGAAGCCACCACTGGCACAACCACAGTGGTCAGTCTGTCTGACACAGAAGTGAACAGCGTTCCCTTCAGGATGATTATCCTTGGGGGTCTCCATCACCTCGTCAATCCCCCCAGCATCCACCCCCCATAGAAGTCTTACATCTCAGGGAGGTCATCTTTCTCACTTCATTTTGCTTCCTTCTTTCTCCCTTTCTCATCTGGTCATTAAATTCTACTAAGTCTTTCCTCTGTATTTCTGAAATTGACCTGAGGAACCCCAAGACCCCCAAATCCTCAGACGTTCAAGTATCTTGATGTAAAACAGCACTGTGTTTGCATGCAGCATATATGTGTCATGTGTTCACTCATGGGTGGTTGAATCCAATGATGTGGGGCTTGCAGGTTCAGCGAAGGCTGTCTCATTTTGCTTTCTTTCTCATCTGTGCAGTTCCTCTCCTTTGATCAGCCTTTCCTGCCATTGCTTTCAATTGTGTTACTTTTAGCCATCTCCTGCCTTCCCACCTCCAAGGCCAGTTTTTGAAGATGATCGTCAGCTTTTTAAGGGCATGAAACTCATTAAAGCCACATCTTTTTCTAACCTCCTTCAACTATGACTAATTTTATACACCCTAGCAAGCACACACATATACACATCTGTGTGCATGTGCACATTTTTCCGTCTCCTTCTGTCTTTCTGCCTTGCATCCCTGCACTGGCTTATTCATGATGCCAATATGGGTGCAGAAATCCTTTTAGGGTTTACATTCACCTTCTATCCTGCCCAGATGGAGAATCACAGCTGGATTGCTTGCTTAATGATAGCAGAGATTCCTAGGCACTCTCCTTTTCTTCTAAGAAAATAGGTCTCATTGTGCAGCCCTGGGTGGCATGGAAATTGCTATGTACAGACTGGCCTCGAACTCACAGAGATCTGTTTGCCTCTGCCTCCTGAGTGCTGACTTTGAAGGTGTGTACCACTCTGTCATGCTCAGCACTCTCTTTAAGAACTAATGGCCAGCCCCACTTCGGGTGTTGCCAGCACACTGCTAATTACAGAGCTAAGAACTCAACTAACCAAGCGTTGCTGGAATGTCACATAGGCTTGGATCATAAGACGGATGGATGGTGAAGGTAGGTTAACATCTGTCACAGTGGACTGCTGCTCTTGTTTGAGGCTGGAATGTCCCATGGGTTAGAACAGCAGTTCTCAACCTGTGGGTCGCAATCCCCTTGGGGTATGTCAAGTAACTCTTTCACAAGGGTCCTACTATAGCAAATATCCTGCCTAACAGATATTTACATTAAGATTCATAACATTAGCAAAATTACAGTTATGAAGTAGCAGCAAAAACAATTTTATGGCTGGGTTCACCACAACATGAGGAACTGTATTAAAGGGTCATCACATTAGGAAGATTTAGAACCACTGGGTTAGAGGCTTTACTCTCAGCCTCCACTGTACCTGGAGGTCTTCACGTTATCAGAGGCATGACTTCCAAGGGGACTATGGGACCTTGGCTGTCTCTCCCCCTTTCTCCTTAGCTTCTTAGCTATGAGGTGAGTGTTTTCCTTTATATAAACTCTGCCATCATATTCTGTGATAGACCTGAGCAAGTGAGGGAAGCCTCTACAGCCCAGAGTACAAGGAACCCATATAAAATGATGGCCTTGGGTTTTCATTCCAATGTCAGAAAGCAGATTAAAGGGTGTGCTGCTTAGTTTTTATGTCACCTTGACACACGCTAGAGTCATATGTTAGGAGGGAACCTCAGTTGAGAAAATGCTTTCATAAGCTATGGCTGTAAGCAAGCCTGTAGGGCATTTTCTTAATTAGTGATTGATGGGGAAGGGCCCAGCCCATTATAGGTGGTGCCATCCCTGGGCTGGTGGTCCTGGGTTCTCTAAGAAACTAGACTGAGCAAGCCATGGGAAGCAAGCCAGTAAGCAACACCCCTCCATGGCCAGCTCCTGCCTCCAGATTCCTGCCCTGTGTGAGTTCCTCCTCTGACTTCATCAGTGACGGACTTTCACCAGCAATTGTGAGCTGAAATGAGGCCTCTCCTCCACACAAGTTGCCTAACTCATGGTGTTTCAACGCCGCAATAAAAACACCAAGACAAGGAGTTAAACATAGCCAGGATGTACTTCTGGACAGGGGTAGGGTTAATCTCTCTTCTATCATAGCCCTTCAGGTCAAATCAGTCACCTGGCATTTCCAGCTTTGTGGGTGGCAAGCAAGAAGGTCAAAGAAGTCACAGCATTAAATCCCATGGGATGCTGATGCCCTGGTAGTAATGCTTGACATAAACCTTGTGTGCTCACAGAACGTTCTGAAGCCTTCTCAATGCTCACTATATAGTCTTTGTTATGTTCCAATGGAGTCTGCTGGCTTCTGTCTTGGTGCAGCCACTGTCATCTTGGCGAGTAACTGATCCAGTCCATCTCCTGTGCAAGGTCCAGAAGGACAGAGGCAGGGGCCAGGGCTACCTTTCTTATGGGAGTCCCTTAGTGACTAGAGTAGTATCTTGCACATTGTAGATACTCATGAAAAATGTGCTGAGCAAACTAATGTAATTAGTATATTGGCAAAGCACAGAACCATAACAGCTTGTGTCCCTGTTTGAAGGCCATCAAGTGCCAATGTCAACTTTTCTTTATGTCCATGATTGTGTGAATAATTTAAGATTTATTTATTTATTTAATGTGTGTGTTTTGTCTGCATTCATGTATTTAAACTACTTGTGTGCCTGATACCCTCAGAAGTCAAAAGAGGGCAGTGGAAACCTGGGGACTGGAGTTTCAGATGTTTGTGAGCTGCCGTGTGGGCACTGGGAACCAAATCCAGTTCTTCTGCAAGAGCGGCAACTGCTCTTAACCAGTGAACCCATCTCCAGCATGATACTTTTTACTTTTGACTAGGGACTAGGGACTTTTACATGTATTCGGAGGATTTTAAAGATTGACATCATAGCACTGATATATTTATGAAGGTCTTTATCAACAAACTTAGGTAATCTCGTTTAAGAACCTGCTATGCAGGCTGACGGGAGAGATCTGACCTGAACCCTGGAAGCTAGAACACTGACTTACCAGGCAAGATGTGTCCATGGGTACAATTGTGGCATCATTGTTTTGGGGGTAACCAATTGCTCTCTGAATGAATTTGAGGCTCACTCCACAGGAGGGAATTCATACCTGGTTCTCTAAAACCTGGTCAATCGCTTCTCGGCCTTTTGGCTAAGATCAAGTGTAGTATCTAAAACCTGGTCAAAAACCCATGTCTGGGGTCAAAACCTCATGTCTGGAGTGGTCATAGGCTCTACTGGGGAGCCTACTGTTGTTTTGCTATGCAGACATGTTATCAAACCACCTGCCTTCTAAATATTTATGTTAATGCCCATAGATTAGCCTTGGTCAGGTGCTTATGTTACAATGATAACAGAGACCTGTAACTATTCAACATACCGAGAATAAGTGACTGTTGAGTGCTTGGCCCCAAATGTGACATGTCAAGTCTCCCATTCCAGGGGTTAGGGAACATGGTGAGGAAGGATGTAGAAAGATTGTAAGATCTGGAAGATGGGAAGGAGTGCAGCAAATGCCTGCCTTCTAGACATGACATTTGTTGTGCACATGAGCCTACAGCAACAGTGGCTACTTGTGTATGACCGTCACAAGTCTGGGCCCATCAACATTCCATCGCCGACTTGGAAGGAGCTGATACAGCCCCACTCCTGGGAGAAGAGCCATAAATAATTAATGGTGAGTTGGGGAAGGAGGGTCAGTAGTCCTCAGTATGTAGCTCTTGCTTAAGTAAGTAGCTCTTGACACAAGCTCATGTGGGCAGCCATAATTCAATGCAGTGGGTCACAAGAAAGAAACAAAGCAGAACATGACAGTAGGAAGGGGCCTTGTTGGAAAGAAAAGGGGTTCAAGTGGGGTGGGGTGAGGTAGAGACGGTAATGGGGAAGGTACAATTAAAGAATGTTATATCTGTGTTTGAAACTGTGGAAGAATAGATGAATTTTGTTATAAATTGGAATGTGAAGACCAGAGGTGGGCGGGGGCATCCTGCTCTATCGCCTTCCACCTTATTCCCTTGAGACAGGGTCTCTCACTAAACTTGGAGCTAGGCTGGGGGCCAGCAGGCTCCACTGACCATCCTATCTTTACTGCCTTGCAGTGCTGGGGTTGCAACATGTGTGTAATCACTCAGACACTGGGATTTGAACTCACAGCTTCATGCTTGTGCACTAAACCCTACTGAACAGTCTTCTCAATCAACAGTCTTCCACATAGTTTAGCTTATTCTTGAAAGTGGATGTATCACACACACTCCACACACTCCACAGACACACATTCCACACACACACTACAAACACACATACTTTACAGGCCAGAGCCTGGACCTCACAGTCATCTGCAAAGCATGGTGAGAACAGCATTTCAGAGTAGCACACACTCCTAGTCAGGCGGTGGTGGCGCATGCCTTTAACCCCAGCACTCGGGAGGCAGAGGCAGGCAGATCTCTGTGAGTTCGAGGCCAGCCTGGTCTATAAGAGCTAGTTCCAGGACAGGCTCCAAAGCTACAGAGAAACCCTGTCTCGAAAAACCAAAAAAAAAAAAAAAAGAAAAAAAAAAAGAGTAGCACACACTCTTAACCTTCGTGTGGAAGCAGTAATGGGGACCCTAAAAATTTCCTTTGCGTCTAGTTAGTGTTGAATTCATTACTCCATTATGCAAATATGCATGGTATTATTCATTTAAAAATTCCCCGAGACCTGGAAGATACTACAGTTCTTGGACTAGAGAGATGGCTCTGTAGATAAAAGCACCTGTCCAGAAAGTCCGCTGGCTTAAACTCAGTCCTCAGAATCCATGGAAGAAGCTGGATGCTGTGATATCACCTGAAGGCAAGATGGGAAGCGGAGACAAGAGAAGTGTCTGGATGCTTGTGAGCCAGTGGGGCTAGAATAAACGGGGCAGTGGCAAACAGAAAGACCCTGCCTCAATGACAAAGATAGAGACTCCTGAGAAATTGTCTTCTGATCTCCCCATGTTCAAACACATATCCATCCACACACAACACATACACATGCACCACATACACATACTATATACACACACATGCACACAACATATCCCCCTCCACCTTATTCCATACTCATACACTACATATACTTATTCCATTACTCATGCACTACATACACAAATACTACACACACATTATACACACACTCACGCACAAAGAGTACACACCTACTATATATACAAACACTACACACACTACATACACACGTATACTATATATACACAGCACACACTACATATACACTATACATACTACACACACTCTATAGACATTACCCACACATACTACATACAATCATACACACATTCTACACACACACACTACATAATATACACTTTTTAAAATCTAGCAATTCTTTACCACACTGCCACAAATGAATCTCTGAGGTTCAGCTTTAGAAGACAAAACAAACCATGTTCCCTTCTCGTTTTCCGGTTCCAAGTCCCACACTCCCTCACCTGTGGTTTTATTTTTTATTTTTCCCCTTTCATCTCACCCACTCTACTCTCACGAAAGAGAGACACCTGTGTGGTACAGGCTGCACTGTGAGTCTGAGAAAGTTTGGGGTACTTTTACAAAAGAGATAAAAGCCAGTTTTTTACTATAAATTGGATTAGCACTTTGTGGGTAAAATTTTTTTCCTTTTTTTTTCTTTTTCAATTTTGTTTTCTCCTTCCATCTTCTGCAAGTAAACCCAGAGACTCACAGACTCATCAGCACCTCCTCGTTTGTTCCCGCCTCTTCCAGCAGGGCTTCAGGATTTGTGACGCCCATGCCCAATATGTATTTTTCTCTGTGAGGTTTCCAGGAGCCCTCAGATTGCACAAAAACCGTTCATCTATCCATCTCCAATATGTGTTCACCATGTGTGTTTGAGCTGAGGTTGAAGCTGGCCACTGGAGATCCAGAGAGGAAAGAACAAACCTATCCTCAGGGGGCCTGCATTCTAGTGGGGGTAGGGGAGTAGGGTGGGGGATGGACAGATGGATGGACAGACAGAGCTTGTAATTAGGAGTCACCACAAAAGGGACAGGATGCCATTCCAGAGCTGTCCCAGGCAGGGAAAGCAGAGTAAGATCCCAGAGGAGGAGGAGGCTCCTGAGGGAGGTCCCAGAGCTGCGGGAGTCACAGAGACAATAGCGCGCTTATGTTCCCTGCAAGTTGGCCACACGCATCTTCTGGTTGCATTGTTTCTGGTTCAAACCCTACTGCTTTATTCAGAATCCTTGGATTGCCCAAAGGAAACCTTAGGCAATAGCGGGGGACAGGCCGAGAGCACAGATTGTCTACTCTGCCTTTTTTTTCTTCTTGAGTGACCCCGAACTTTCAAAGACTCAGTTTCCTTCTCTGCAAAAATAAGACTAATAACATAATCTAAAAGCATGAGACCCGAGTAGGGTCGGGCCAAGAGCCTGCAGCACCAAGTGTTTGGTCCAGGGTGAGGTCAGGATGCTTCTGTATCGCTTGGCACATTTTGCCCCGTGCTGTTTTTCAGAGGCTCCTGGCAGAACAGATAAGGACAGCACCTAAATCCTGCCCTCTATGAACTGGTGACCCCCCCGGCGACGGAAGCAGACAGGTCATTTAAAAAATGTAATTTTCGAAATGACATTCTTCATGCTAAGTCCAGGGCAGGCATGTCCATTCTGCTCAGAGAGAGCTGGGGCAGTAACCCAGAAAGGAGAGGTAGCCCTCGCTTTGCCATTCTGCGGCCCGGCTGCTGACAAAAGAATTGTGCAAATGAACCTTTAAGTCCGTAAATAGTGCCCCCACAATGCCTGGAAGAATGCGGCGGCGACAAAGGGCAATATTCACAGTTTATCTCAGGGTGATGGATCTGAATGGACGCATGAACACGGGTTTGTTAGAGAAAGAGCTGGCCATGGCCCCCCGCCGGGAACCCAGTGGCCACAGTCTGCAGTGCAAACAGTCAGTCTAAATCCTGAACAATTAGGGGAAACCAAGCTGCCTTTATCTGAACTTCAACTTGTTCTCATGATTGATATGGGAAATGAAAAGTTGTACACTGCTCGGGAAGGGTCCGCTGGCCCTGGCTGTGTGCAGGGCCTTGGAGAAGGTGTGTGATGTGCACTTCATATACGGGGCGTAAGCAGCCCACCACCCAGGTCCTTGGTGGCCAGACTGAGGCCTGGGGGCATTTACCTAGGTTAGTATTGTCCCTAAGCAGGAAAATACTACAGCAGTTATTTCAGTTACGTCAGCGTCTCCTCCTTTGGTCTTGGGCAAGGCCAGAGCATTGCTTTGTAGGTGGAAAATGTATTAGATACCCCTGGATGGCTTGAGTTTAGTGGAGCTTATCTGTCTGGGTCTCAGTTTTGTCACCTGAAGAATGGGAACAGGGCCTGCTTCCCATCAAAGCATGCGACGTGCACTTGCTAAGCCTGCAAAAGGGAGGAACTGTTTTATTCTGCAGTTCAGTATCTTAGAGCTTGGATTTATCATCACAGCTGGGGCAGGAGGATGTGCAATGGTGAACAGGTGCCTCAGACTGCTTCCGGGAGCTGACCAGGAACATCTAAAAGCAAGAAGGAGAATACGTGCATCCAGCAAATGGTGTCCATGTCTGGTTCAAGGGCAGGGGCTGAGGCGTATGCACCTGGGAGACTTGGTCCTTTGCCCAGGGAGAAATTAGTAAACTGCTGAGGGAAACTGAGTCACAGAAGGAAACAGCATAGTACCAGAAGGAGCTGGGCCTGGAAGGATGATGGTGACTTTTGAGTGTCACTTGTGGGAAGGAAAGTCCTTGTTTGATGCTACGGAAAAATCTCTAAAGGTTGAGAAAGCAGTGGTGATAGGGCGTCTTGGCTCAAGTGCAGGGTTCATGGAAAGGGTGAGTGAGAGACTGGAGAAGTAAGCACGTTACAGAGGGCCTTGAAAATGATCAGCCTTTTACCTGGTAGGTAACAGGAAGTCACAAGGCATTCAGGAGCAACGGGCTGCCTTTTTGTTTGTGCACTGGAGAGACCATCTGAGGTTGTAGCCTGGCTGGTGTGGGGTAGAGGCACAGAAGGGCTCGTCCAAAGCAGAACCAGCAAGGCTCAGTGACACATTTGATGTGGGGAGAGAGGTCAAAGGTGACAAACGTTGTGAGCCTTTGACTCTGAGGCTCATTCATTAATTAATGCAACTTTGTATTTCTTTCCAAAATTCCACAGGCTAGCCCACTCGTTGCCAAGAACTTACGTAATCAATCACTTAATTACACCATAGACTTCCAGGGAGGGATAGAGTGTGTGCACCTTCTAGTAAGCACTCTGTTCTCCAAAGCTCACATGGGAACTCTTCACACTTGTGTTTTCCAAGGAAGGAAACAGATGCCACCTTTCCTACATCTTCACAGAGGGGGAAACTGAGGCCTAGGACAATTAAGTGATTGATTTGCCCAAGCCTGAGCTGGGGTTTGAACTGGGTTCTGCCATCGACAAAGCCCTTCACTGTCCTTTATGCTAAACGCCTCTGGTGTGGCTGGCTGGGAGGCACGCAGGCCACAGCACAAAAAGATCTATGCTCAGGCCACTCCGCTGAAACAGACTTCCAAGAGCCCTCTTCAAAGCAGCCTGAGGCATTCAGCTCCGCCGGGTATTCACTGTGGAAGTATTTCCTTTGTCCCCACCATCAGAGGTAAGTGACATCTTGAACAGCTCAGGAAGATTAAATAGCCCAGCTCCGTCGGAAAGCTTAAGAAAAGAGTGAGAGAAAGAGAGAGGGAGAGAGAGAAGAAAGGGGCCATGCCGGCCATTATGGAGCTGGCCCTTTTTTTTTTTTTTTTTTTTTTTGTAAGCGCTCCCAAGAAGCACCATTGGAAGAAGCAGGCGCAGATAAGACTACAATGACAGAGAGCCAGAGAACTCCAGAGAACCCGGGGTTGGGCACGGTGAATACGGATTACTGCAGCTTGGAGCTGCTGAAGAAAAGGGGAATCCCAGTCAGGATGGAAGTGAGGAATTCCTTTTTTCCTCTTTCCCCTCAGAGACTCCAGTTCACTGCGCAGCAACAATGCGAGGTGGGGGGCACTTGACATGCCCCTCTTCCAGGCCATGTTGGCGCCCCATGTGGGGCTCCTGGGGAACAAGGCCGGTGTAAACCTAAACAAAGCTGATTTTAACCCAATAAACTCACCCCACATTCTCAAATAGAAATGCCAAAAGCCTGGGCTTGCTGAGTACCCATCCACTGCCCAAACATGGGCAAACAGGGCACTGTTGGGCTGGGTGTGTTTGAACAGCAAAATTCTCCTGTAATGTTTTCTTCTTTTTTTTTTTTCTTCAGTGAGAGGAAGACTTTGGATCCTGCAAGCCAGCCCACAAGACTTCAGGAAAGGACTTATCTCTGGAGGTGATAGCAACGTGTTCTTTCTTCAATTGTCATTATTATTGTTGAGGATGTTGGTGCTGAGGATGGAACTTAGGGCCTCATGCACCCTCAGCAAGCCCTGCACCAATGAACTGCAGTCTCAGTCTGTGGGTCTTTTCTTCAACATACACTATCCTATTTCATCCCACATCATGCCCTTGGGCACTCAACACTCATTTAGGAAATGTACACAAAGCCCTTTAGACTGTAAGTTGCTGGCTCTGAGTTCAAGTCCAGTACAGCCTACTGATGATCTGGACGCAAGGCCTTTGTGGCTCCAAATTTTGTTTCTCTCTTGCAAAGCTCTAAGCACACTGTTGCTTGCAAGATGCAGCCAGCAGTTTACTTAAGGCGCTTTCTACATCAGAATATTACACAGAAGTTCACGTGAGTGAGGCAGGCCAGGTCTCCCTCCTCAGGGAAAAGCAGAGCAAGGCAATAATCACCACAGTGTTCAAATTGTACATGCATTTTTTAATGAGAAATACCATATTTATTATTTCCTGATTTTTTTTATAAAGATGGGTAACTCAAAAATCTATTTATGAGTGAATATTTTCAGACCCCCAAGTCCCTTTGTGAAATTTACCACTAAGGTCAAGGTTCTGTTCAGTTATAAAAAGTCACCAGTGGTTTTCCTGTTCTTACCTACTTAAAAGTAAGCAGGAGAAGTACTGAGTCCAAAAATGGGCTTTCAGATAAAGAATGTAGGTGACAAACTTGAAAGTCATCTTTCCTTCTAAACAAGTATCCAGTGGAAATGACATGCTAGTATGCTTACTAAAATCACGCCAGGCTTTTGGGTGAGTGGGTGGAGATTGAATTCAGGGTCTTACAAATGCCAGGCAAGTGCTTTCCAGCTATGCCACATCCTAATTGTTTAAAAACTGGTTTTGGTCTCACTTTCTTTTACCATGATGGGCCTCAGACTTGTGATCTGCCTGCTTCAGCCTCCTGGGTAGTTGGGATTAGAGGTGCGAGCCACTGTGCTTAACCTCTCTAGCCGAAACAGATGTTCTTTCTCTGCCTTACCTTCTGTAATTCCTTCCCCTACTTCCTCTCTGCTTCACTCATTTTCTCTTCTTACTGCCAGACTCTGCTTGCCTCTCTGGATTTAAGTCCACAGTGGAAAGAGGTCTAGGTATCTTCAAGGGAAGGAAGTTTCATCATTCCAGAATCTTTAGGTCTTAGTGCGTGGAACTGGTACATGCCATGCAGGATTTCACTATGAGAACACCCTTGCCTGGCGTGTTTCTCCTTCATACAGTAAGGAGAGGGGCCTTCCACAGTTGCTTCATCTGTCCCTGGGTTCCCCCTCACAGTAATTCTGGGTCAGGGTTCCTCTGAGGCTGTGAGCTTTGTCACTAAGACCGTTAGCTGTGAATGAGACACCCTAATGACCAATGTCCCGTTGTGCATGCCCAGCAGGGCAGTTCCAGAACTGCTCTGGGCTTGGCTTTCTAGGATAAGGATATAAATACCTAGGAGCTCTGGTGAGGATAGAAAGAGATAGGGTGACAGAAAGCTCCATGAGAAAGAGCTGGAGAGATGGCTCAGCGGTTAAGAGCACTGGTTGTTCTTCCAGAGGTTCTGAGTTCAATTCCCAGCATCTCTAATGGGATCTGATGCCCTCTTCTGGCATGCAGACATGGAGACAGAGCACTCATATCAAAACAACAACAACAACAACAAAAAACAAAACAAAACAACAACAACAGCAACAAAAAAAACTAAAAAGCCCACACAACAAAGAAAGTTCCATGAAGGAAATGTAAGCAGGAGAGCACTTGTGCTGGGCGGGCAGCCTCCATGGGCCATGAAGCTTAAGTCTGTCCTCATTGTGGATAGGGAATTGGGGGCTATACCTTGGATACTTTCTGTATAACATGGGACTGTAGGAACCTCTTCACCAATGCTTGTATTTATGTTCTCTTAGAACAGTGTCCAGCACTGATTCCTGTAGAGATGGTCACAGTGCTCAGAAGAGTGAGTGGCTGGCTATTAGATGCTTAGCTACAGATGGGACATCTGTCTCTATATCCCCAAGACTCAGGGAACCTTTATCGTAGAAGAGAGGACACAAAGGATTTAAGAAGATTTGGAATACTTTGGAACTCTGTCCTTGGGGCACGACCTAGCCATTATACACTTAGACATTCAGCAACGTGACTACTTGTTGAAGAGGGAGCCCATCGATATTCCACCATGGAGGAGGATGTGACTCATGAGGCCCCACTCACCCTCAGATTCTATAAACAATTAATGTTGCTGACGGAGGGAGAGACATTTTCTTCAGCAGACATGTATAAGATGTCTGTCCCTCACACATGCTTTTGTAAGCAATCTGAAGAAACTCCTTGGGTCACAGACAATAGAGATACAAGACCAGAAAGAGACTAGCGCCAGTAGGAAGGGACAATGAAGGATGGTCAAAGTACATATACATATACAAGTCTGAAACATTGTCATGGAATCTGTTACTATGTGTGATTAATACATGCTAACAGAAGTGCTTAAGAAGGGAACAGGACCTGACACATAGGCAGGGCTAAAAGAAACAAGCTGTTTTTCTAAAGGTTCCTTGGCAAAGGATCAGGGAGCAAAGTAGGAGAAAGGGTGAGAACGAGGAGAGATTGGCTGGAGATGCTTCAGGTTCTCAGAAGACTCACTCCAGGAACAGTGTTTGAGCAGTTATGGCCTTCAAGGACAGGAAGTCAGTATCTGATCTCTCTCTCTCTCTCTCTCTCTCTCTCTCTCTCTGTCACTGCCACACATTGGGACTGACTGCATGTGTCATCACTGAACAGAGGGAGACTCACAGTCATGCTTGCCTGGGATGCGTTGGTCTGGGAAGTAGAGCTGGGGCTAAAGGTGGAAGTATCATCACCATTCGGTTTTTACAGTGCTGGTTTTAAATGGATTTTTATTAAAACGTGTCTGTGTGGTTGTATGCACATGTGTGGAAGGGTGCCAATGAAGGCCTGAAGAGAGAGGGTTCGGGTCCCCTGGAGTTGGAGTTATAAGAGGTTATGAGCCACCCGTAGAGGGTGCTGGGAACTGAACTCCAGTCCTCTGAAAGAGCAGCAACTGCTCTTATCTACTAAGCCATCTCTCCAGCCTCCCGAATTCTGGTTTTGACATTGTCTTCACTTGGTAGCTCGCATGCTACGTTAACTGGCTTCCTTTATGTGTGTGGGAGAGATGGACAGTTCTCAAATACCAGCAGCTCATGACAGCCGGGACTTACTGTTCACTCACTTTGGCCATTGGCAATAGGTTTACAAGCCTCCTCCCTGCTCCGCATGCTTTCTGGCCTTTTTGTATTATCCAGATTTTCTAATGGGGAAAAATATTATCTCCTTAGCAGCAGATATTACGTTCTTGTTCTATAGCTATAACCTTGACTTTTGAAAGCTTCCAGTAATGAAACATCTTCTGTAAAAAGCACATTCCTGCAATGTTAGGAGGGACCTGTTGAATGGTAAGAGATGGTGCACTGTGGTTCTGAATTCTTTAAGCTAACAGCAACAAACGTAGAATATTTACAACCGAGTGATGTGGGAGCAGTTAGCCAATGAGATAACCCACCATTCTCTAATAATATGGCCTCTCTTGTTTTCAATTGAGCCATTATATAATCCCTTCACAGGAAAAACAAAAATAAAAACAGAACACCATAAAAGGGACCAAATTAAAAGGTATTTTTCTTGTAGCAAAACAGAAACATCTTGTATTTGTTCTGGGTCTTCAAAGTAGATACAGCAGAAGATGGGTGAATCAGGAGGTGAGCCCGGCTCACAGCCAGGCTAATTTTTTTTTCTTTTTAGTAAGATGACACTTCCTCTCCTCCCTCCATCTCTCAGATCCTGTGAAAGCAGCTTCATGCTTCTCTGCAGATGGGAGGTTTCCTGCAAAGTGTCTCTGGGTGACCCTCAAGCTGTTCCCCACATCCCCCGCAGTGTGGAAGGAAGCCCCTCAGGCGGCCATTGGCTGTCAGATTGACTTAGCTGAGTCTTCTGGGGACTGTGACTGATTTGTCATTGAGGGCACCAGCTCAACTTTATGTATTCAAGGAGAGCTATCGTCTTCCCACTAAGATCCTATTGTAGGGGGAGAGATGGCTAGATGAATGAAAAGCTGGGCACGCACATGTGAGGATGCAAGCATGTTCCTCAGAACCTGCTCCCCCACACTTCGAAAATATACTGGGCAAGGGGCTTGTGCCCTAATTCCACTGGGGAGGCAGAGCAGGGTGGATCTCAGGTGCTCACTGCCAGCCTAGAGGAATCAGTGACTTTCAGGTATGCAGTGAGAGGCTCTGTCTCCAAACAAACAAGCTAAGGTGGACAGAGGTCCCGAGGAATGACACCTGAGAGCGATCCACCTGCATGAACATGCGACAGCCCCAGAATCTGTTTGAAGGTCAAGGAAGGAGCTGTAGTTTTTCAGTTATCTGTCCCCAGCTTTCACATTCCTGTTTCTGATCCTTTGCCCTTGAGGCTTGGAACTTCTCGGATAGTTCAATCCAAGTCCCCATGTTCTCCTTTGTTGCTGACCCTGTTACAAATCTGATGTCTTTCTCCTGGAAAGATAGAGGCTCCAACAGCTAGTTCTTTGTCCTTGAAGAGTAATACAAAGTTTTCAACACAAAGACTCCCCTCTGTGTCTACAGACTCATCATCTCCCACACGGTCTTTGGCATTTCTGCCTTAGCTGGGTTCCCTAGCCACACCATCACTGCTTGGCACAGGGTCCCCACTGTCAGCATTACTCCGAATGTCAGGGACATTGGGGACTCTTTGCTATTCCCAAGGCCATTGGTGTAGCTCCTTAGCATGCCAGGACCCTGATGACCACAGCAAATGCCAGAGCCAACCGTGTGGCAAAGAAACTGCCTCGGACCTTCTCAGTACTTAGCAACTATGCCTACCTCTATAGAAATGGTAGATGGGCCATGAAAACCGGTGTGTCCAACCTTTCCACACCTTGACTCATGGGACAATGATCATCAGGTCACCTGACCTTAGGCTTGTAGTCTAGGTTCTCCAAGTGAGGGAAATTTGATCCTTCCTGGCTGTATCTCAAATTCAGGACATCCATGTCTCTCCACACCTATGACCAGTCTTGGTCACTTTTTGGAATATTTGTGAGGTTGCATAATGGGCAACTCTTTATCTTCCTCAATCTCTCCTTTAAAATCGAAGAGCCATGGATAAGATGTAATAGCAACTGCAGTAAAGCAAACACATCAGTGAGTTTAGTGCCTTGCATTGCGGTGGACCCACCACTGCCATTTAGCGGGAACATGCTTTCATCTCTGCAAAGGGAACCCCCACACCTGCTAAGCAGCTGCTCTCTGTTTCCCTCTATTATCCTTTACCAGCTACTGACCAGAGACCCATCTTTGCTTTCCTCTACCCTAAAGATCCTATAGAAATGGGGGTCATAAATCATGGGTAAGTTTGGCATCTGATTATCATTACTCAGCCTTTGTTTTCAAGATGCGTTTATGCTGTAATATCTACCAGTGCTCCATTCTTCATGGCTGAATAATAGTCTCTTGCATGTATACAATTGGAATATACATTCCTCCATTATGTCCATATTCCGATGGACATAATGGCTGTTCCACATTTTACCTGCAGTAAATACTTCTGACTACATAAGTTCCACTGATTAAACCCACTTGATGGCAGATGCCACTTACCCTGCCAGCCCCACGTACTTATTGTAATGCTTGTTTTCCACTTCTGGGTATACAATTGGGGTACCTGGGTAGAGTCATGAAGTTATATGGTTGATTTTTGTTACTTTCCTCTTTTCTCCTTTCCTCCCTTCTCCTTTTCCCTCCCTCTTCCTTATCTTTTTCCCATCTCTCCTTTCCTCTCCTCTTTCCTTTTTTTTCTTTCTTCCCTGAGACAAGGTCTCACCACGTAGCCTTGGCTGGTCTAGATCTCATTATGTATTTCAGGCTGTCCTCGAACTCACAGACCTGCCTGCTCCTGCCTCCCAAGTGCTGGGATTAAAGCATGCACCACCATGCCAGGCCCCATCCTCTCTTTGTCCTTCTTTTTTAAAATTTTTCTTTCTGTGTTGGGCATTGAACCCAGGGCCTTGGGCTGAGCTATACCTCAGGCCTTAACTGCTTTGAAGAATTCCAAGATTATTTTCTGTAGCGGTTGTGCTGGTTTGTAATTACAGCAGCCGTATGCCAGCATTCTGAGCTTTCCATAGTCTACCGCTTTTTTTCCCCCAACATTTAAACTGCTGGCTAACCTCGTGAATGTGAAGTGATCTAGCATTTCCCTACCAACTAATAATGTTGAGTATATTTTCATGGGCTGGCTGGTATTTGTATACCTGTGGAGAAATGGCAATTCAAGCCCAGTTTTCCACTAGCCTGTCTTTTTATTGTGTATACGATGGCTACTGTGTTTTTCCTCCTTCATAATGTTCTCTGAGAGTAAACCTTTGCATGTGTGATGTGGTCCAATTTACTTTCCTGTTGTTGTTCTTTGCACTCGATGTCACCGCTCAGAATCCATTGTCAAGTCCAAGGTCACGAGAATTTACCCCTTTGTTTCTTCTTTGAGTTTTGAGGTTTTAGTTCTACAATTTGGGCTACAAGTTTATTTTTGAGCTTGTTTTTATATGTGATGTGAAGTCATGGTGTCTCCTTCACCCTGGGGTCCAGGTGTGATGAACAGCCTCCATCTGGGACCTGCCATAGCTCTGATGTGTCATGTGATGTGTTTACCTGGCATGTCAGCTGTGTGGTGTCACAGGCTCATGGTTGAAGGCCATTTTCAGGGGATCTAGAAACTTTAGGAGGTGTGGCTCAGTTGGGGAAAATAGTTCACTGGGATATATCTTTGGGGGCTATATCTTGTCCCAGGACTCTCCCTCTCTGTCCTGCCCATTGTGAGCTGTTTAACTCTTTACATTTTCCTCTTCAAGACAGACAGGAACCTCTGAAATAATGAGCCAAAATGAACAGCTTTTCTCTGAAGCTGCTTGGTTCAGACATTTTGTCACAGTGAGGGAAAAATGACACATTCTCTCCAAGCTTGGCCAAGGCTGGTGACAATAGAGAAGAGATTATCCTCCAGGAAGCTACTCAAAAGCCATTGAAGAGGACAGAAATATTTACTCGTCTTCAGGGAGACAGAATCTAAGAATTGGTAGAAACGATATGGGATCTTTTCTATAGTCCCTAAAAATCATACATGAAGAGAGAAAGAGAGAGAAGAAGAAGGGGAGGGAGAAGAGGAGGAAGAGAGAGAGGCAGAGGAAGAGGGGGAGAGAGAGAGACTGTTCACCTGCAGGGACCTTTTGTCTCTTCAGGCACTCCATAGGCACATCACTGGAATCCCTTATGTAAAACCTCTCTGGCCAGATGGCTTTGGAATTCAGAAGTGTTTGCAATTTAGAAAAAGAAATAGAGTTCACTCACTGCACGTTGATTATGTAACATCCCAGCAGGATCCTGGAGCATCTTGTAATTAATACCTTAATATTTTTGCAGACAAACACACAACCAGGCAAAGAGAAGCCTAACTTTTGCACAGATTAAATGCTGCCAGTGTTTTCTTTAAAGTAATTGTAGCTCAATGTGGTTCTCATTGCCAAATGTGCCTCACTTCTCTGTTCCTGCCTCCAACCTTGAGCTTTTTAGATCCTGAAATGCAGAGAAGCCATCATTGACTTGTGTATACTTTTGGAGAGTGAGATGGATTTTTAAAAAAATAGTGAGTTAGTAGATATAGGCCTGAGCTATGTAGCTTCTATTCAGGTGTTTCTTTCTTTCTGGTGTGCATGTGTGTACAGATGCACATGTTTACGTGTGTGTGTATGTGGCCAGAGGACAACTTCAGCTGTTGTTCCTTAGATGATGTACACTTTGATTTTGCCTGAAAGTTCTCTCGCTGGCTTGGACCTTGCTCAGTAAGTTAGGTTGGATGGCTAGCGAGTCCCAGGGAACTCTCTGCCTGTCTCTGGCTCCCCAGTGTTGGGATTCTAGGCATATAACACCATGCTTGGCTTATTTTGCATGGGTTCTGGGAATTAAAGGCAAACCCTTCTCAGCCTGACTCATCTCCCTAGACGTTCAGAGCCTTCTAGGCTGTCGTCAGACAAGACCTTTCCTAGAGAGCTGAGTGACTTGCTGGATACCGTTTCTCAGCAACTGGAGACGTCTGTTGACACTCTATGTGCATGAGAAGGGGGACAGGGCACGCAGGGCCTGGCTCCTGCTCCCATGGCACTTGCAGCCTGGCTGGTGACGACAGATGGTAGTGAGTAGGGTTGTTCTGTGGCATGTGGCTGTGTATCGGAGGCTGCCAGAAGAGCTCAGATGGGCTAGCTGGGTGAGGATTAGCTGGGGAGTTGGCTGGAGATTCACAGGGAGATTTAGTCCAGGAAAGGTCGCTCGGAATATTGCAGGTGAAGAGGCAAACTGCTCAGGTAGCAGAACCCTGACTGTGGGATGGGAACACTCCCATACTGCTGACCTGGCTCAGGGGCTTGTTTGTCTATTTTCATCATTTATGGCTGGAATGGCTAATTCCTGACGAAAGAGACACTGGCTGGAATGTTTCATGAAAATGTGATCCCTTGGGAGTTCTGTCTGGGGAGCCAGCGAGTTTAAGCAGGGCCCTTGGCACCTAGAGATGGAGGAAGGATCTCATTCCTGACTCCAGGGAGGGCTGAGGGAGGATCCCGGGGAGACTAGAAAGGAAGTGGGTGGTAGAGGGAGAGAGACATATTTGCAGGCTCCTGCCGGAACCTGCCTGAGGCAGACTTTCCAGGGCGTGAGTGGGCAAGTGTTCCCATTGTCTGGGAGCCACCTCCTCCCAGGCCTCCAAACTTCAGCAGACACCGGTTTCTACCATCTCCGAGGGATGCTTTCAGACAGATGATCCCTGTCTGCTTGACTCTAAGTCAGGTTCTTCCTTCCTCATCAGCTGTGGTACTTTCTTAAGCTCCTCAGAAACCTTCGAAATTTGAAAATTGCCTGAACTCTAGAGGGAAGCGGGACAGTTCCAGGAACCAAAGCATCCCCAGGGATGCTGAGCTTCCCTGTCCTGGAGACAGAGCTTACTCAAGGGTGCTCTCTGGCTGGAGATACAAATGGTTCTAGAACATTGGCTTTGGTCTGCGTTCTCCAGAGTCAGTGGAAGGCCAAGAGTTACTGCTAAGCGATTGGCAGTCATTGGGAAGGATGCGGAACAAACTCCGCTGGGTATTAGGTGAATCCAAAGGGGACCCTTGATTCTCTAGGGTGTGTGTGTTTGTGTCATGGCCCTCACCAAGAGTCCGCCAAAGGAAGAGAAGCGCAGAGTCATACATTCTCAGGCATCAGGACCCTGGCTGTGAAGTGGGAACCCTCCCATACCACTGACTGGGTTTTCGGGCTCGTTTGTCTGTTTCCATCACTTATGGCTGGAATGGCTAATGGGCTTTTCTAGGCTGTCAACAACAAGTGGCTGGTGGGAGGGGGATGTATTTCAAGGTGAAGGAATGACTCACAAACATGGAAGGATTCAGCAGCAAACAGGGAGGAAAGGCTGCTGAGTGGACGTTAGGAGCTGAAGCTGCTGGGATGCAAGGTTAGGGAGGAGGAAAAGACTTAGGCTGGAGAGCTGCCAGGGGTGGACTCTACGGTCCCCCACAATAACACAAGTTCAGACATCCCAGACAAACCCTGGAGGCTCCTGTAGTCCCATTACGATGTTGAGGATAAGCTACAAATTGAAAAAGCAAAAACAAAATTAGAGCCCCACCGTATCTGGTTTCCAGCCTCTTTTTCTATTACATCATCGGAGGCTTTTTCACCCGTGGAAATCCTCCATGGATGCTCTCTGAAACTGCAGAATAAACAGGCTATCAAATAGACATATATCTCCCCCAAGCTTTTGATATTTAACTTGTCTTCATTTTTTAAAAAAAATACTAACAATAATGTGGTAATAAACACCCAATGTCTTTGTTCTGTGTCTCTAGTTATTCCCTCGGATTGATGCTTAGAGGGAAAGTTCCTGGCTGAAGACCCATCAGCACTGTGTGTGTGTTTGCGTGTGTGCGCATGTGCATGCACGTGTGCATGGGTGTTGAGGTTAGAGGAGCAGAGAACACAACTTCAGCTGTCATTCCTCATGAATCATCCACTTTGTTTTTGGAGACAGTGCCTTCCGTTGGCCTGGAGCTCACCAAGGAGTCTAGACTGACTAGCCAGCAAGCCACTTTTCTCTGCATCCCCAAGTATGCTACCAAGCCTGGCTTATAAATTTGAGTTCTAGGGGAAATGAACTCAGGGCCTCACGCTTGCAAGGCCAACCGAGCTATCCCCTCAACTCAGCATGGACGTTTTTAAGGTGTTTGATGCCTGTTGTTAGAGTGTTTCCTCAAAGCGCCAACACCTTTCTAGTCTGTAACTTCAAGGCGCCATACCCGATGCACGGATGAATCCTCATGCACCATGAGTACAGTCATTTGAGGGAGAGGACATCATCTTTGGTTATACTCATTGGATTTTATTTGTTTTATAGAAGTCCAAACATTTCCAGGTATTTATTTACTTTATGTACTTCTTCTGCAATTCTTCTCCTTTGTCCTTTGTTGCATGGGATGACATTTCTGATTTAGAAACAAACCTTTGTATATGAATCATGGCCATTTGATTGTTTTCTCTCTGTTTGGTAATCTCATGAATGCTGTAATTTAGGCACAAGGATAGTGGCTTCCATCAGACTCAATGTTCTTGATGATGGAGGCAGGCACGGGGCAGGAAGTACAAAAATATTTTGGCTTGGACCAAGGGAGGCAGTGGGGTGCTATGGTGACCAGAAAGCTTAGAACTAAAGTGTAATGTACTACACTGAACACATGTGTGGTAAACTCATTACCCTTGCTCAGAGTTGGGGTGATGGTTGAACCTCTTCTCTATTCTTTCTTTCTCTCATTTTCTTTTTCTTTCTCTCAGGAAGATTTTTTTTTTGTTTTTTAAGAATTATTGCTTTATTTTATGTGTATGAGTGTTCTATCTGCATGGACACCTTCATGCCAGAAGAGGGCATCAGGTCCTACTAGAGATGGTTGTGAGACACCATGTGGCTGCTGGGAATTGAACTCAGGACCTCTGGAAGAGGAACCAGTGCTCTTAACCACTGAACCATCTCTCCAGCCCCTGAACCTCTTTTCTTATAGCAGCCAACAAGGTTTTGTGGAAAAAGGGCATGGGAGCCTGGAGAGATGGCTCAGTGGTTAAGCACTGGTTGCTCTTTCAGAGGACCTGGGTTCAGTTCCCAGCACCTAGTTACAGGGGATCCGACACCCTCACCCAGATATACATTCAGGCAAAACACCAGAGCACATGAAATAAAAATAAATCAAACTGAAAAAGAAAGACAAAGCCGGGTGGTGGTGGCACATACCTTTAAACCAGCACTAAGAAGACAGGCCAGTCTCTGAGTCTGAGAGCAGCCTAGTCTACAGGTTACTACAGAGCAAGTTTCAGGACAGCTAGGACTGCACAGAGAAACCCTGTCTTGAAAAACAAACCAACCAAACAAAAAACAAAAACAAAAAGACAGGGACTGGGTATTTCCATTTGGACACCAACAATCAGAGATAAGATGTGATCCTTGTCAAGATCAGAGGTAGAGCCCATGGCCCCCAGCTCTTATCCAGATGGATTGGAAGGCAGAGCTTTTCAATTTCATTATTAAGTGTTTTTTGTTTTTTTAATTCAAATCTGATCTTCCTATTCCTTTCCAATCTGTAATCAGCTTCTCTTGTCCTGTGGGGAGTCGAGCCATGTTTTGGATACTTCAAGCCAAATTAATCTTGGAGACCGGCTGAGGAACTTATCAAATGCTTATCATAATGAATCTGTTGTCCATCTGCATTAGTTAATTTAGTCATTTCTACAACAAGTGGCATTAATACAGCATAATGGACTTCTCCATTGCACTGGACTAATGACGAGGAACCAACATGGCAGGAGTGGTAGGGAGGAAGAGGTCGAAGCCTTTTCTGCATTCCCATCGCCTTTGCATTTCCAACTCTAAAAAAAGTCACCACCAAACACGACAAGGTGTGCTCAAAATCTTTGTGCGTGAGTGGCGAATTTTATTTTCTTCTGTTTTATGACTTGGCAAAATCTGACAAAACCGTAGCCTTTTCTTTTCCAGAGTACCTACGAGTTGTCATCTCCCTATAGCCTGCAATTGTGCGTCTACTGGATAAGTCACAGGAGCACGGTTTTTGTTTTTTCTTTCAGGACTGGAGTGGCTTTAAAGGTATTTGTGAGGAAGGATTTGTGGTGCTGTGTGGTGCAGGCTGTCAAGTCGGTGTCAATCCCTTTGTCACCCTGCTTTCCTGCTCTCTCCCCATCACTAGCTGCCTTGACCTTTCCTGCGTAGATGCAAGGGGCTTTCCAACTTATGGGAGAGCCTCGCTCTGTGTTCCACTCAATGACACAAGAAGGTATGTGACCTGGTACAGCATCCCCACGACCTGGAGCAGAATTTTCCATCACAAGACCAGAGCTGGTCATCGTTGGTCTCCAGATTCTCCTGTGGAATCTTGAGTTCCCCTCAGGGCTGTTGAGCATCAGGACAAGGAGAGATAGGATGGAACTGAATGGCAGGCCAAGTCCCTCAGCCACTGGACAGATCTTCAGAGGATCAAGATGTTCACCAGCTCAAAAACCATCCTCTGGATGCTGGGTAGACAGTTGATAAAATGCTTCCTGTGCCAATATGAACACCTGAGTTTGATCCGCAGAGTCCACATAAAACACTTGGGGGAGGTGGCATGAGCTAGTCATCCCGGTGTGTGGGAGGCAGGGACAGTTAGATTCCTGGAGGTCACTGGCTGGCCAGCCTTGCCAAGTTCCAGGTAAAAGTGAAAGAGTATCAGAAAACAGCAAAACCCAGGTGGACAGCAGCCTCAGGAATGGCACCTGAGTCAGAGTGCTGCATGCACGCACGCTATCCACTGAAAATCAAGGTTGAGAAAGTACCCTCATAAATCAAATCGTACTCTTTTTTTTTTTAATTTTCACACTTGCAAATAGCTGTTGCTAATTTTTTATGGCAAGTGTCTGATTGGAGGAAGTTCGTGTGTCTGATATTTGATACTTTCATAGTATCCTAAAGTGAGGGATCACATTTCAGAACCTGAAGGCACACAAATATGAAGACAGAAGCCGTAAGAAAAGTCCATGTGCTTCTAAGTCTATATAGCCAGGCCTGGACCAGTTGTGTGGGACTGTAGGGGTGAGGCCCAGCCGTCTGGCTGCTTCGGGGACCACCAACCCCTCTCGGGGCCTCATTGGCGTTGCCTGGAAACCATGCAACAATGCCTCCCAAGCAGCCCCGTGATGATCTTTTCTGAAGTGGCAGCCCCTTCAATTATTTTATTTCCATTATATTATGTTAATTAAATCAGCAAAAAGAACAGAGCACATGCATGCCCAGAGTGGAGTGGCTGGGAAGGGTTAATCGGAATGGCCCTGACTGTGTCTACTAACAGAGGCAGCAGCAGAGGAGACACCTTATTCCAATGGGCCCAGTGTTGACACACTGTCAGGAAGCCTCATAGGCCTGGTCTGCCTGCATCCGGGTCTCCTGCAGCACCCAGGGCCATCCAGTACACCAGCGGACACAAAGACAGCTGGAAAACGGGATGGAGCCCTACTGACATAATCTCCTTACCCCAGTGAGCAGTTAGTACTGTGGCCAGAGCAGAAGCATCCCTGAAAAGCCAATGGGCTTCAGACACCTTCAGGTTGGGACCTGGTGTACCAGAAGTCTTTGAATTTTCTCAGATGGTGTTTTGTTTAGCATCAGCTTTAATTTTTTTTTTTTTTACAAGAAAATCTTATGTTGAACTGACAGAATGGAAAGTGAGATGTCTTTGGTTGGCATCAGAGCTGGGCTAGGGACCAGCTCCTGTTTGCTCCACCTTGGATGCAGGACATAGCCAGAGAAGTCAAGTGTAGGGTACACTGGGGGAATCAGAACTCAGGTCTTTTCTGGGCTGCTGCTTTAGACACCTTCGGTGCCAGGTGCCTTGTGGAGTTTAGAAAATAGATGGCTCCCTTTGGCCTCAACTTACTTATCTATTTAATGGACTTATGTATTAATATGTGACTTCCCAGGCTCAGGAGTTTTTGTAGTGGGCACTTGCAAGGGCAATGTAGATATTCCTGGGAAAGTGGCCCCCTGGGCATTGCCTTTGTGCCTCTGGAAACACGATACATGTTACCTCTTTGTGGAGTTGTGTAGCAAGGTTGCTGCTCTCAGTCATTTTTTCTGCTCTTGGCACTAGGCAGTATCTGGAGCTGGGGGAAATCTAACCCTCCGCTGGCCTCCAGCTTGCTGGAGTCGGGAGACAGACCCACTTTGGCCCATGGTTTCCTCCCAGCCGGCAGGCAGTGCCATCCCGTGATCCCTGAGACACCCCGCAGTTGTGGCATCCTCTCATTTGAATACATCAGCAAAAAATAGCAGTGCACCGCCTTATGTTTAAAAGACGACGGAGCAATTATTCTGAAGTTGATTTCCTGCTCCCTGCCTTTCCAACATTGCAAATCTCCTCAGTTTCAAAATTAAGTTGTAAATGAGATTTGAGCTCCACACCACCCGCTTTGTTCTCGCTCCAAGAGAGAGAGAGTCGAATCGCCAGTTCAAAGAGAACGTACACATAGCTGGAATTCAAAGGCGGTTGGAGGGATTTTCTTTCTCCTAATCTTGGTGACTGGGCTCACCATCTGATTAACCTTCCACAGCCTTTACTGGGAAGAAGCGAGTCTTCGGCCAACACTCCCAGAGATTTCCCCTTTGCAGGACAAAGCCCCCAAGCACCACCTCCACAACCGTAGAAACAATAGCCAGGCTTTTGTATGTATTAATTTTCAGAAGTTGCCTGGACTCTGGTTGGAGTTATGCCTCCGTCTTATACATACTTTGTTGACTGAGAAACCGAAGACTAAGATGGAGACCCTCTCTTTGTAACTTTGCACAGGTTACAGGTTAATTTGTTCACCTCGCTGGCCGACTCAAGTTGTCTACTGCTCTGTTGTCCTTTGCTCTTTAATCTGTTTTCCGTTGTCTGTGGGTCTTTCATTTGTTTCTGTATTGTTTTGCCATGAGGTCTCACTATGGAGCCCAAGTTGACCTGGAAGTTGCTATATTGCTCAGGCTGGCCTCAAGCCAGTGATAGTCCTGTTTCAGCCTTCTGGGCCCTGAATTTACAGACATGTACCACAAGGCCTGATTTTTTAAATTTTTTTTATTTTTTATCACTCTTTCTCTTTCTGGCCCTCCGTCTTCCTCTCTCTTTACATGCTCACACTGCCTTCGAAGTCACCACATAGCTAAGGTTGGTCTTGCACTCCTGATCCTTCTGTCTCTGTCTCCCAAGTGCTGGGACAACAGGCATGTGTCACCAAGCCTGGATGCTTTGTGCTTTTGAACCTGACTGGTACGTAACATCCCTAAGAGATCTTGCAGTTTAATTTCCATGTGGTACTCACATCCCTTGCGGGCCTTTTGGTACCAGGGAATCCCTTTCCTTTGCCATCCAGGGCCCACCTACTGTCTTATCTTGCAAAGCTTTCTCTGCTCTGGCCCTTCCCAACCCTTTGCCTTCTGGGCAGCCTGTCCTGGGATGATATCTGACTTCTCAGTGGGCTCTCTGGGCCTCCTCTGTCCTGGCCCAGTCTAACTTGGAAGGTATGAGAGTTGAGAACCATCCATTCAGCTGCTACACATGAACATACCCCATGTGCAGGCCATTTGCTCAGTGCTGGGCCCTGTAGATGAATATGGCTTTGCTCCTTGAACAGACAGCTCTCATTGGTGCAGAATCCCATCTTGAGGTTGGATAGATGACTTATTGTATAAGCTTTGGAAGCACAAGGGTGAATTTGGATCTCTAGTACTCAGGTAAATGCTGAGTGGGTGTGGTGGGCTACTTTTATCTATAATCCCATCACTTGTGATGGAGAGAGTTTAGATCCCTGGGGATAGAGAGAGAGGAAGGGGGGGGGGAGCCTGTCTCAATATATAAGAAAACACAATTGAGGAAAATATTGATATCAACCTCTGGCCTCAATTGTGTATACACACACACATGCATGCAATGCACACTCACACACACAAATGTACATGTATACATGCACATCACCTTCTGCACATCCTCAAACAAAAACAGAAAATTTATCCTTCGCCAAGCAGAGTAGGGTCCCTGGAATTTAACCGATCAGGTGATTACATCTAAACCAGGACATTGTGAGGAACAGTTATTGGGAACTCACCATAACCATGCAGGTAAAAAGTATGAATTAGGACAGTCCCAGCTGGAAAGGATGCAGGTTCCCAGCCTACATGTCATCTCTTGGAGTTAGGCTGGCCTTTGAACGTGCATATCAGTCTGACTGATGCTCCGAGCCATCTGCTCTCTTATTTTGTGGAGTTCTCTCTTCTCTGGGCCTCTCCAGCTCTTCACCTGGTTGGAAGCCTGCCTTGGGGACATGTCTGAGTTCTTCATGGGATCTCTAGTCCTCCTCTGTCCTGGCCTGGTCTAGCCTAGAAGGGATGAGAGTTGAGGTCTCAGTGCAGGGAGAAGGCTAAATGTCCCCTAAGAACACTGCACCTAGTTTAGTTAAGATCCCACTGAATGGGGAGAATGAAAGGTGCCCATGTTAAGGTCACTCAGTGCTGGATGGGGACAGAAGGGTGATCTTTGGGAAGTCAAGAGGAAGCAGTTTGGGCACACAATCAGAAAAGAATGCTTCTGTGGCTGAAGAGATGGCTCAATGGTGTTGACAACCAGTTTCTCTTGCAAAGAACCTGGGTTCAGTTCCTATTGCCCTCTTGGTGGCTAACAATTCCAGTTCTGGACGTTATAGCGCCCTCTTTGTGTCACTGAAGGCACTGCATAAACACAGTGCACAGGCATGCACTTAGGCAAACACATGCAGATAAAAGGAAAATAAATTTATTTTTTTTTTTAAGTATGCTTCTTTTCTTTTAGGGTTTTGGAAAACTTTGGAGAATATAGTTGTTATTTTCCCACCCCAAGATTCTTCTTTAATCATAGACACGGTTTACCCACTTAGTTGGTCAACAGAAGTTTATTGGCCAGCAGATATTTGCAGGCTACAGAGACGACACTTTTTGTTCTCATGGGGACCTCGGGATGGGGGAAGAGCAACACAGCATTCTGACAGCAAGGGTCAGCAGGGCGGGATATCTATCCAATCACCTTCTCAGGGAGCAGCAGCTTCGTAGAGACGTCAGTGCAGACATCTTACCAGCAGAGGATGGTGTACAGAAGCAACAGAAAGCACGTGAACCGGTGCAGTGTGCTCAGGTGGCATTGAGCTCTGCACTGGGAGAGACCTGCATAAGCATAGACCCCTTTGCAGCACGGAACACTGGTGGGTGGACTCAGATGCAATTAACGTAGGCGAGAGCCAGCAGGAAGCACACACGAGGAAATGCGTTTAATTGAGAGACGTGCTTTTCAAACGCTGTTCAGCTGCCAGCTGACTGCGCGCGCTGGCAGGAACGAAGAGGGCTACTTAGCTTTCTTCAAGCTCCATTAATCTGCCTATTTCTTTTTGCTTCAAATCCCACTTCAAACACACAGCGGCTCCTCAAATTCATAATGAAATAAATGATTTATAATCCTGTCGGGAGCCAGTGAGACTCCGGTCAGGTGGCTGCAGTAGGCTTGGCTGACCCAACTGGACATGTCACAGGAAAATGGTGGCTCACATATCACCGTATCTATCCATATCATCTGTATCGCGCTTCATCTACAGCCTTCATCTGTCTATAGCTACACACACACCGGGACACATACAAGCATACGTGTACACATTAGGCTGCATGTTCCTTATTTTGTCTTTAGTCCCTTTTGGTGACATGTGTAATCCTGGGAGAAGGTAGTGACCTGGTGAAAGGACAGTGCCCAGCCTCATTGGAGGACCATGCTTTATCACTTTGTATGTCAGGTACTAAGTTAAATGCTTCTTTTATTCTTCTCATGTTTTCTAGGTAGGCTGGTGTGTAACCCAGGCAGGCATCAAATTTGCTATGTAACTGAAGATGACCTTCAGCTCCTGATCCTTCTACCGCACTCTTCAAGCGAATTAGACCCAGAACTTCATTCACACTGGGCAAGCATCCTATCAACCAGGCTCCCTCCCTACTCCCCAAGTTAAGTACTTTATAAGTGTCCCATCTAAAGTCCTAATGCCTCCTTTTATGTTGAGGGGAGAAACCCGAGGTATGGAGAGGTCAAGTGAAAGGTATCAGTTTGAATTAGGCTTGTAAGTAGAGCAGGATTTGAACCTATGACAGTGTAACTCACCATGCTCAGTGTCTCCCCTCTAAACTTGAGCTTGGTATATGGAAATGCCCTGTACGCTGTTGCCTGCAGGAAAGGTTTTGAAACTCACGGTCAGAGACAGTACATTATTTGCTGGCTCCACTGACTGGGATGTGGAGAAAACTCGGCTTCCGAGCTAAGCATATGCGTCTGTAGGGATTGGCTCAGTGAGAGTGGGTAATGACAGTAGATGCTAGGTAGATGCTATGCCTATCCGGTGTAGGCCTTGGGTCCGAAGGGATACCAGAAGATATGCGACTGTAGCGCTAATCATGGTTGGCTAAAATGTGGAGGGATGTCCCCAGGCAGTTAGAGGAGCATCTGGGCAAGGACAGAGACCCTGAAAAAAGTAGGAAGCCTCAGAAGGGTGGCCTCGTGGTTTGTGATTCAAATGGGGATCTCTCCCACATTTCAGTTTGAAATTTTCACACTATGTAAGAACTGAAAGAAGTGTACAATGAGCCCTTGTGCATTCTTTATCTGGCTGCATCAATTAGCATCTTCACTTGTATTCGCCCTCATCAGCATGTGTGTGTGTGTTGCTAGTATACATTCTGTATGTTTAACTGCTAGAAGACATGTAGCAAATAGAAAACTTCTCTCCTAATATTTATCTACTTATGAAATAACCGTTTTCTCTACATGCTTTGGGAGGCTGGGTGTAGTGATGCACGCCTTTAATCCCAACACTTGGGAGGTAGAGGTAGGCGGATCTATGTGAGTTTGAGGAACTACCTAATGAGACTCTGTCTTGAAAAAAAAAACCAAAAATGAACAAACAAACAAAAAACAAAACAAACAAACAACAAAAACGAACGAACAAACAAACAAAAAAAAAGAAGAAAAAGAAAAAAAAAAGAAGAAAAATGGTAGTGGACTATAGTATGTGGGAAAAGGTGACATGGTGCCTTAGAGCATCAGCCCAGTTTCTCGCTAACTGGCCATTTGAAGGATAATCTACCTTTTCGCCCACCCAGGCCTCAAGTTTGTAAGAAGGGGAAGACACCACCACACACCTGTAATCCCCATTTAAGGAGGCTGAGGCAGGAGCACCTTGAGTTCTAGGCCAGCTTGAACTTCAGAGATGAGAAGAGTTAATGAGCCATCCCTTGTGAGCACTGGGGGATTGCTGTCTGACTCCATCAGTTGGCTAACTCTGGACCACTGTGCGTGTGCTAGAATCTTTCCACAGCTCCCGAGGCTTTCAGAAGGACTGAATCTCCCATTACCAGGTTAGGCTCTCAGCTACTTCTATAATTTTTATATAATGATTATTGTAATTTTGCAACGTTGAGGATCATGTCCAGTCCTTAGGCATGCTAGGTCAGTGAACTAACTGCTGCTGAACTAATCTATGTGCCTGCCATCTTAATCTGGGGACACTGAGTTCCTTTATGGGGTGAGAGGGAATATGACTTTTTGACTTGGCCCTTACAAGGGATTTGGTGACGATGACCTTCCAAATGGGCCTTGTAAAGGTCTGCTCCTCTTGACTCGTTAGCTCCAGGGAGCAGACAATGGCCTTTGTTCACCCCTGTGGACTTAACACTAAAACATTAGGCATATAATAGATGATTAATAAATACAGATGGAATAAAATGTAGCAAATTATTAGTTATAATTCTTAGGCTGGAATACAGATGGGAGAAGGCAGCGAGACTTCATGTCTCTAGCCACATAATCTACTGAGGATAACAGGGGAGAAGGCAGAAGTAGGTGACTCATTCCTAACCTTAACAGTGGCAACACAGTTCATTTCAGACCAATTACATTTCCTTTAAGTAATACACGGCAGGCTATATCACTCAGTCCTTGTTGGGTTTTGTTATACTAACAAACACCACTAACATTTTAGTGAATAAGGCAAGCAAAAGTTAACCTTTGTTTACAAGTTACCAAGTCAGCTAAGATTCTGGTCTAGAACTTTCTCATTTCAGGATTACAACAACAAGCTATTACATTAATCTTGACCAAGGAGATAAAAGGAAATTGACTAAGCCAGAAAATAAGTCATGTAACTGTCAAATGTAGGCAGATCATTTCAGTGCATGTTGGGCAAACCAACCAAGTCATGTGACCAAGGTCCGTGTCAGTGGGAATAGGATATACTTTTCCAGCCTTGAACTTTCTCATGATGGGGCAAGTGTGAGTGTGAGTGTGAATGTGTGTGTGTGTGTGTGTGTGTGTGTGTATTTAGTCTTCAAACAGGCAGGGGGAGGACTGTCATCTTCCATGTAGGGCAGGTCTTCAAACATCCTAAGTTACTTAGGAGTCAAGCTTTGTGCTCTTTAGAAACCCCAGGATCCCAATATGCCTGATTGGAAGAGGTTCTGAGATAGAACCACCATTATTACAAACCAAAAACTCCAAAGGCTCTCGAGAAGCCACTCCGACACCAACTTGCTTTAAATGAGAACAACGGAAGTCTGTCTCCTCTATACCATGCTTAGCTCTGACACCCCTTAGACCACTCTGATCCTTAAAGCTCCAACGGAGGATTCCTGAGCCACTGGGGCCTAGTCTCAGCCTTTGCCCAAGCTGGCTGCTGCTTTCCTGGCTGTGGAGATGAGCGACTTCAAGTCCCACTAGAATGCATACCCTGACTTTGGTCAAGCTACTCACTGCCTGCAGCTTTGCGACTTTCCAGAGCTTGTATGTCTGAAGAGAGAAGAGCATGTAGGAGTACAGCTTAGCACTATATTGCTTGCCTAGACTCCAAAGGTGGTGGTGGTGAGAAACTTAGTCCTTGCTTCCCTTCCTGGACTTTCATCTTACACCCACCTCCCAGCAATGTCTATTACAGTGCCACGTTTAGGAGCCTCCTCATTCCTCCCCTGCCGTATGGAGGGATGGTGGTCTGGTGGAGCCGACTAGTGACAAGGGGCTCTCTGGACAGCCTGACCGACTTCCTTCAATATCTTCAAGGAGGAGCCAGTGAGATTACTGGGTAGGGAATGGTTTGTCATTTCTAGAACCTGGTATAAAATTTAGTACCATTATTTGTTACATAATCCCATCATTTAGGGTTTCTCCCCTTTGGAAGAAGTACTGAAATAGAACCAATTATTAATACAATTTCTAATTATGCATTATAAAGTATGGATGCAGTTGCCAGCATGCACCGTATTATTATGCTACAGAATTGGAATGAGCTTGTTGTTAGAGGAGAAACCACGAAAATTTCATGTTCTTAGAGAGCCAAGGACTTGTACCATGGATACTTGTGATTCTGTGTAACCCCCAAGCTGATCTAAATGACCTCAGAGGACTCCTTCTGACCTGACCAAATCATTCATTTAGTATGACTACCTCTAAACAAACAACAACAACAAAAAGCAAACCAATTTTTCATGGAGAGTGTTAATTTTGTCTGGCAGCTTGTTTTTTAGTGATATTATTTAGAGTCTTCCAGGAATTGTGGTCTTTCCCTTGAAGGCACAGGAGGGACACACAGTGAGCCATGTGTGTTACTCCAGCCAGCCTGTCCCCTTGCTGAGACTTGAATTAAATTTGAGTGATGTTTGTTGTGTGCCAGGCTTCTGCTAGGCTCCAGGGAAGATATGGAAATAAATCATGACAGTTCCTGCCTTTGGGGAGTTGGCTGTCTAGTAAGGGACACAGGATGTATCCGGAAATGGCTTTAACAGAATTAAAAAGCACTTGAGGATCAGTGACTGGGGTAATGGGGGAGGCGTGGGTGGCTGATTATTTTTAATTAGAAGGTTTGGAAAGTCTTTCTAGAGGAAGATGCATTTGAGGTGGGCCTAGGAGGAAGTTAGGACTTCAGAAGGTGGGGTGAAGTGAGGTGTGAAGGGGATCCCCAGGAAAGAAAGGGGTTAGCAAGGTGTAGGCCAGTATAAGTAGTGGTACGTTTGGTGAACAGTGAGCAGGGTCTTTGCGGGACACAGAGGGCTACGTGGTTTCCTGGCTATAGAGTGTCTCGTGGGTGTGGAGTTAGCCCATTACTCATCCCTTCAGGCTGGGTTTTGCCCTGTGTACTGGGGATTCCAAAGAGAAGTGCTTTTCAATCCTGTCTTCAAAGAGCCTACGGTTTAGTTGTGGCAGACAGAAAGCTAAAGAGTGATGAGACTATAATTGGTTAAATCCTCTAATAGAATCATAAAACTCTAATGGGATAAATACTTATCTTTATGATAGAGATGAGGTCAGAGCAGGAAGTAACCATTCAGATCGGGGAGAGAGTGTCACAGAAAGCTGAGCACAAAGGCCACCTTTGCATAATGTTGGGGCAGAGACAGCCATTCTCTTTATCTTTCCTAGACTTCTTTTCCTTTTGTTTTATTTTATTTTATTTAAATTCATTGTATCAGTTCCTCCCTCGCTCTCCTCCCTCCTCCCTCCATGGCCAAAGTCATGGCGTCCTCTTCTTTAACCATTGGTGTAACTTTTGCATATAAATGAATCCACATAGAAGTACAACCTGATGAGCACACTGAGGGTTCCTGCAAGCATATGCTCCCAGGGCTGACACTTGGATAACACTTGGATAACTGATGGATAGCCGATCAGCGGACTCTTCTTCTCCTTATCTCAGCAGCTGTTAACTGTTAATCTCTCCATCTAGGGCTATGGTCCCCGTAGATTTTCCCCATCTATGTCGGGATGTCAGCTATTATTAGAACTGTTCAGGTCCAGTCTGGGCAGCCATGTCGTTGAAATTTTCTGGCTGCAGTAACCCTGTCGGGGCTAGTGGGCACCTTGACTTTTCTTAATCCGGTCATTCTTGATGAGGGCAATTCTGCCTCCGGGGGAAGATACTAGTCCTCTGACTCAGGGTTTTGGGGGAGATGTTATTGGAGACCAGTGACTAGAAGCTGGGACAGTCCTAGACACCCTTTAGTGCCCAGGATGGCCTCTAAAATGGAGACTGATGCTGCCCAAAACCTTAATAGAACCAAGATAGGGGAACTTTGTGCTGAGAGATGCAGTGGAGTGTAATAAACTGGGAATCTGGGGATGGATGGGGTACCAGCAACTGCCTGCAGCTTAGGGTGGAAGCCAGCTATTTCTACTGGATCCCTTGCTTTTGGCTCAAATTTGTCTGTTGAAGCTCAACTTTGTAATGGGATCTGCAGGTAGAGATATCAGAAGGATTCAAGCTAGATGAGGCCATAAGGGTGCCCTCTGCCCATGGGATTTGTGTCCGTCAAATAGAAAAAGGCTGGAGTTTCCTGCAGATTCTTCTCTTTTCTCTCCCCTTCCCATTCCCTCTTTTTCCTCTTTATTTCTCTCTCTTCCCTCTTTCTTTTTCCTCTGCCTTCCTTTTCCCTCTTCTTCCCTTTCTTCTCTGTCCCTGCTTCCTTTCTTCCCTCCTGTTCTCCAGTGTGAGGACACGACAGGAAGTCATCTCTTTTGGTATCAACGAAGAGGTCTCCCACCTAGAATGACATCCACTGGCACCTCCATTTGGACTTGCAAGCCATTGGAACCGAGAGGACCGAGTGTCTGATGCTTGTAGGCCCCCAGTCTGTAGTACTCTCTTCTAGCATCCTGAACACCAGGAAATACCTCCATTCTCCCTCTTTGACCACAGTTCTGCAAGCCAAATGTTCTTCAGCACCTGTGCCTCCTCTCTAGCATATTGGGAAGAGCTCGTTCAGCAAATGTTTGGCTCCCTCATTTTCTGGCAAAGCCTGGTTTCTATCCATCTGCAGAGTGTTGCCTCATCTGTTGAGAGGGTTTCTGGTGACAGTTTCACAACCAACTCGCTTAAGCCTTGTATGTTGAGTTCTGTGGATTATACTTACATGGCAAGATTCCTGAAGGACCCTGGAAAAATGCAGTATTGTATGGTGTTAAAAATCCCTTTGGGATAGAGTCCAGAGGAGTATGCATGAGGCCCTGGGTTTGATCTTTGTAAACACACACACACACACACACACACACACACACACACACACACACCTTACTCACACCCACTTGGCCAGTTTCCCTCATACTGTTATTCCTTCAATCACACATACTCTCTTATGGACTGAAGTTGACTGAGGTGGCCCTTCCTCTTGACCATTGCCTAATGGCCAAAGCTCCAGTCTCCTGGCCCAACTTAGCAGACCATCCTTCTGACTTTAGAAATCAGTCCTCATTATCTCATTCTCCCTCCCACTCTCAGCAAACCCATCCTTACCTGAGTTGATCACAGCTAGGGGACAGAGACTGTAACTGATTTAAAAGCTTATTCAAGTCATGCCCAGTCGATAAAATGCAAAGAAAATTAGCAGACATTTTAAACTCTTAGAATTCTCGGCAGATCACATTAAAGAGGCCGGAGATAGGCAGGAAATAGCAACAGTGGCCAAACATTGGGTGTGATGGCTGGTTCTAGCTGCCAACTTAACACAGTCTAGAATGAACTTGGGAAGGGAGTCTCTTCGGAGGATTGTCTGGATCAGGTCAGCTTGTGGGCTTATCTGTGAGAGATTGTCTTGGATACATTCATTAACTGATGTGGAAGAGACCAAGTCTAAAAGTGGTGGCATCATTCCCTAGGTTGAGGTACTGGACTGTATACGAAGGAAGAATGTGAACTGGATCTAGGCATCAGTCAAGAGGACAGACTGAATCAATACATGCCTAGATCCAGTTCACATTCTTCCATTGATTCAGTCTGTCCTCTTGACTGTAGACGGGATCAGATGCTTCAAGTCATTATCATTTTGACATCCTTGCTCAGAGGGACCATAACTTGGAACTTTGAGCTAAGTTATTTTTCTTGTACTTTATCACAGCAGCTAAAAAGGAAACTAAACACAGGGGAGCGATTTCCTAGAGGAGGCAAAGGGGAATCTCTCTGGTATGTCAAACTCTGATGGCACAATTTAGGAGGACACTGTACAGAATGACACTTGAAATTTTGCTAATGGGGTGGGAGTCTTGATTCTTTTAGATCTCCACTGTGGATACAAGTTATCTATCATAGCTTCAGCCATCATACCTGCACAGCCATAGCAAATAGCAGAAGGAGGCGCATCCATGTCTTAGGGTTTCTATTGCTGTGAAAAGACACCATGACCACTGTAACTCTTGTTTTTTTGTTTTTCTGTTTTTTTGAGACACGGTTTCTTTGTAGCTTTGTAGCCTGTCCTGGAACTCATTCAGTAGATCAGGCTTGTCTTAAATTTACAGAGATATGCCTGTCTTTGCCTTCCAAGCGCTGGGGTTAAAGGTATGCACTACCACCACTTGCTTGACTATGGAAACTCTTATAAAGGAAAACATTTAATTGGGGTGACTCACAGCTTCAGAGGTTCAGTCCATCGTCATCATGGTGGGGAGCATGGTGGCATGTAGGCAGATGTGGTCCTGGAGAAGCAGCTGAAAATCCTGCATCTTGCAGGCAACAGGAAGTTGACTGAGATACTGGCCAGTGTCCTGAGCATAGGAAACCTCAAAGCCCACCCTCCACAGTGACACACTTCCTCCAACAAAACCACACCTTCTAATAGTGCCACACCCTTTGAGCTTATGGGGGCCAATTACATTCAAACTACCATAATAAGATAGCTATTGTCAGGGTAACATGTGACAAACCACCCCATTCTCATGGTTTTGTTTTTTATGGGCTGTGCCTCTGCATAAACCAGGATCCTGCTCCTTTGGTTGAGACTTTGGGCCAGGTTCGGATTTACTCTTCTAGCCTGTTCGTATCCTATTATAGACCAAAGCAAGGTTTCTGCCTAAGTCTGAGCACAGTGGGGCTGGGATATGCACTGTCCCCCACCTCCCCTTTCATCCCCCAAGAGGGGAAGGGTTAGATATGTCCATTACAGAGATCTAGTCTTCCTATTTTTAAATTAAGGAAGAAATTCTTCTCACCACCCCAGGTAAATCCCTTGTGACACATTGGCCAGAGCCACAATTCATGACCAGTCCATGCCAGCAAAGGAGCATAGACACACTAGGATCTATGATGGTCACAGTTCTTAGGTCTTGTTTCCTGAACTCTGAGTGGAGAGGAGTCTCATCCACAAAGCATTGTGGGGAATGATGGTTGGCGGGGCAACCGGTCATCCCTGCCCCATCACTGACTCTAGTCACTTTCCCTCTCTGGTCCAGAGCCAGATAAGAAAGTCTCCATGGGACTACAGTGTGCTGGACATGGGTAAGCATGGGACATTCCGGGTCTGACATGTTTGAGTATTGTCACCTGCTCCATCCCTACCAGACACACTGGCTACATATGGCAGCTCTCATCTCCTGGGAAAGTATGTCTTACTTTCCCAGGCTCACTGGCTACCATTCTGAATCTCTCAGACCTTAGGGCCATTGTCCCCATTGCACTTGCTCTTTTTCCCCCTCAACTTCCAATCTAATGAGGAAACTCCACAGTTACTTAAGCTGCTAGGAGATGACACACTCAAGGAGTTTGGGATTGTGTCATTTGGGACAATCCTCTGATTGTAGATGAAGCTAACACTGGAATCTATGGACTTCTGAAGAATTCAGGTTGTACCACACTTGTGTAGCTGGGTCACATCCAGTCTGTGGAAGGTGGTGATGTAGAAATGATTGACCACCCGATGAAGAGGGAACTCTTCTAGCAGACAGCCTTGGGGACAGGGCATATCTATGAGGCTATTTCTGTAGGGGTTTAAGCCTAAATATGGGTGGCACCATCCCATGGGAAGGAGTCCTCAACTGAGGGAAAAGAAGACTCCTGACCAAATCTAGACTGCAGTACAATGAGGTCAGTCAGCTCATGTTCCTGCCACCCCAACTAGAGCCACTCTGGGCCCCATGCATCTTCCCTGTTCGGGTGGGCTGCACCTTCACACCGTGAGCCAGCGCAAACCCTTCTGTGCTCATGCTGCTTTTGCCAGGCACTTTTATCACAGTAATGACAAACTAATTGGAAGACTAACAAATGTACCAAAGCCTCGTCAATTCCTTCTAACAAACCTGTTTCCCTTAGCTCTCATCTCCTCTGCCCGTCCATCTCTCCACCTCCCGTGGGTTCTCTTCCTGAGGGAAATGCGAGTGAGGATCTCTGATGCATTGGAGCTGTTTTCTGTGTTGTGAAGTCCTCCCTGGGAATGTGTTGGCCCCTGTGAGCTCTGAGTGTGGGAGGAAGGCCTCCACGCACAGATCTGCATGTCATGGTCACCGTGGCTCCTTCCTGTAAGTTCCCTTGAGTATTTTGCTTAGAGATCATGGTGCCAGAGCCTCTGGTCTTACTGCCATCATCTCTACACCCGTGAACCATGTAATAAACAAGGTAAAGAAGCAACAGGCAGCTGCATGGAAGGCTACATTCCCACACAGCCAGGCTGAAGGACCCAAGGACCCACATCTACACACACACACACACACACACACACACACACACACACACACACACCTATTCCTAGTCCATCCATATATTCTGTCTTCATCTGAGCTCATGACAGTTGGTTCCTTCTTAGGAGACGTTGCCTGGAATTTGTAAGGACACAAAGACATGTAGAGACTGGGAGAACATTTTTGGTTTGTTTATGAGGGGAGGTAATAACATACTCCCAAACTCACTATGTAAATGAGACTGGTGTTGAACTTCTGATCCTCTTGCTTCTTTCTCAAGTGCTATGATTACAGTTATGTGCAATCACACTGGGTTTTACGGACTGCTGGGGATAGAAATCTATCTCTCTCTCTCTCTCTCTCTCTCTCTCTCCCTTAAATATACTGTTTTTTTTGGGCTTATCTGGCTGACTTGGAGAGCTCCCAAGAGCCACCTATCTTTGCCATCCAACCCTGGAGTTATAGCATGTGTGGCTTTGCCCAGCTTTCACCCGAGTGCCAGGGACCTGAGCTCAGGTTCTGTTTTCATGGCAAACAAGCACTCCTACCCACTAAGCCATCTCCTCAGCCTGAGCCCAGCCTTTGTGCCCAGGAGGTGAGCCCTCCACAAGCAGAGCTGCATCTCCAGCCCGAATTGTTTGACTTTCAGGTATAGGATGACACCCGCATCAAGGCCTGAATGCTGTCTTATGGTCAACGAAGAGAATTTACCCTTTCGAGAGGCATTTGGAAGGAAGCCTGGGTGCTGGATGCAGGGGACTTCGACCTGACTCTGTGTTGTTCGTTATAACGCAGCTGACTACTGGGTCTTCACTGCAGTACCTGAGGTCCCTTCAGTGGTGCTGGCCCAGGGCACACTTTGTACAGATAGCTTTGCCATCTCCTTCACACATGCCATTTGTGACTTGGTCCTTCTGAGAAGACTGAGGAAGGGGAGACTTTCTGCAGTGCCTTCGGAACTATTTTCTACCTGGAGTTAAAGACAGTAGACTATAGAGTAGCAAAATGACAAACAAAGAGGACCAATTTGATTTTTTGGTATGTAGGTGGTATACCAATGCAAGGACTGGGTCTGTATGTTCACAAACACGTATGCATACATTCAGGAATGGGACCAGGGAGGAAATAACCCTGGCTTGCCTTGGACACATTAGGCAAGGTCTCCTCTGGCAATCCTCTACAAGCAGTGGGCTTCTGCATGCATGCAGGAGAGGGTCACCGTGCTTGCAGCATCAGAGGAAGAATTTGTCTGTCTGGCTGAAGAGGAGACAGTGCATGAAAAATGGTGGCAAAAGGTCAGGAGGCGAAGGCAAGTGAGAAACACTTTCATCTATTATCCGGGGTCAACGGGCTCCCTCCCATCAGGGAACCTTGAGGTCCAATGAATGGCCCATTGCAGGAGGTGCGGCATTGTGTGCACCCGGAGCCCCACATCACAATCCCCAGCCTGGGACAATAGCGCCTAAGAAAGTGGTGGGTGGCTTGCCTCGCCTCCCAGAGGCCTGCCTCTTCTTATCAAAGGCTTTTCACCGCAATGCCCCAGCCTGCTTGGGAAGAGGCAGTGTTTGTCCAATAACACGAAGGCGCTTCAGACTCCTTCCAAATTCCCGGTCATGGCGATTAGGTCGGCCCGCATTGAATTTCATCCAGAACCAGTGTGGGGTTCTCAGCTGTTGCCGCTCCCCAAAAGCTGCACATATTCTTTCCGTTGTCCAAAGAACAACACACTCCTGTTTAAAATAAAGTCTACACCCTGGGGTGAGAAGGAGGCAAGCATTCCTTCAGAGAATGCCTGCAGGGCCACACAACCATTGAGCTGCAGCCTTGCCTGAGAGTCCCAGGGAACAGATCCGGGCTTGGGCGAAACATCCCTTGCTTCCTGAACCTTTCTCATCCGTGACCTCTGACCGTAGCAGCCGTTCTCAACCCGTGGATCGCGACCATCAAAAACCAAATATATCCGATGGCCTTAGGAACCCCGAACCATACAATTGTTTTCGTTGCAACTGCGTAACTGCAGCTTTACTACTGAGGGTGTGGTTTTTCGAGACAGAGTTTCTCTAGGTTTTCTAATGGTTATGACCAACAGGTTGAGAACCACTGCTCCTGCGGTGTCCAGCGTGTGAGCCGTGAGTCTGAGTTGGTGACTCTCCTAATTGGGCTCTGGTTAGCTTCCTTTGGCTGTTGATAGAGATATGAGGGGCTTCGAGGTGGGTCCATGGGCAAAGCACTTGTTATGCAAGTATGAGAACCAGAGTTCAAATCCCCAGAACCCACATAAAACCAGGTATGATAGTACTTATCTCACTGACTATAGACAACCCATGACCCCTGCCAGTTCCATTGCTCCTTCTCACCCTAGTTTTGGGACCAATCCTGAAGAAGAGGGGGATATGGGCCAGGTATGTGATCTGGGGGCAGTTGTCATAGTTGGTGTAGGGCCTGGACTCTCAGATCCCTAAATGGATCATGCATGTCCACTTTTAGGTTCAGTTTAGGCACATGAGTGGAGAGTCTCTTGGCTGTAGGGACTCCTGGAGGGGATGGAATTGTCTGCAAGCTGAGGGCAGGGGTGTTTTATATAATGGAATCCAGGGGAGTATGAATCCAGTAAATCATTCTCCTGAACCACCAGTCAATAATTTACTTGGCGAAACCGTTGAGGGTGAGGTCCTGCTCAGGAATACGAAACATAATCTGACATGTAAAACGGGACTTGGTCTCTTCCTGTGATGGGGACACACTAATACATAGGTGAATGCAAGCATGTATCGTGAGCATTATGAAGGAGCATCCCACGGATACACTGGTACTTTCAGGATCGTGAAGGAAGAATTGTAATTGAATTTATTCACAGAGCACAGGATCAAGTCTAGTATATTAGGCAGGATGGTGCTATCCAAATCCATGCCCACCCAGAGCTAGAATGTGGCCTTATCTAGAAGTAGCATGCTTTGCAGATGTAATTTGTTATACTGAAGCTGGAGACTGGACTGAAGTTGCAGCAAGCCAAGGACCACCAAAACCAAAGAAAGCCTCACGAAGTCTGTTCTCCCTTAGCATCTCCAGGTGGTTACAATCTTTACACCTTGATTTCAGACTTTTGCCTTCCTGGACTGTGAGAGGATAATTTCTGTCGTTTTGAGCCACCCAAGTTTGTTGTAATCCACAACCGTGCACAGTGTGTTGACAGAGGTATTGCATTGAAAGGCTGGAGTGTGAGTCATGGATTGGGAGCCATTACAGGGGTTATCATGAAAAAATGACACTGGGTACCACAGAGAATGGGGCAATGGGGTCAGAAAGGTGTGAAAGAACGTGGGCACTTCAGCTCTGTGGGTGATTCTGGCAGAAATAAACAGAGCCACAGGAGAACGCCAAGGGGAGGCAATGGGAGCCAAGAGAGACAGGCTTGGAGGGTCTGGGTGCTATATTAGGGAGTTCAGATTTGATTCCTTTCTTATCTCTTTGGTGTCAAGTCAGTGGTCTCTATTGTAAAGCTGTGGGGGCGATGGAAGAGCTGAAGCTAACCTCTTTTCCAAGACAGACACAGGAAAGCAAGATATAGACGTGCAGCATTTCAACAGAGTGATGTGGACAAGCACAGTGAAAAATAGATTTTGCAGAGAAAATGAAATAGCAAATCTCAGAACTCTGTTTACCTTCTTCATAAAGCACAGAGTAAAATCCCTGGGACATGAGTGAGCTTATTGGAGCCCATTCCCTATGGAGGGATGCCATGCTTAGTCTTAATGCAAGGTGGGAGGGGCTTGGTCCTGCCCTAACATAATGTGCCAGACTTTGTTGATTTCCTTACCCCTTGGGAGCCCTTACTCCTTGGAAGGAGTGGATGGGGAGCTGGGGGGCAGAGAGAATTGTGGATGAAATGTAAAATGAAATTTAAAAAATAATAAATAAAAAACCCCACAGAGCTAAAAAAGAGAGCTTGCTTTCTTTACTGGGAGGCATTTCTAACACTGCAGAAATCTCTCTTATTCTCAGGAACTTTTATTCTGTTGTGGAGTTGCTTCTTTCCAGCACCACTCGAGTTATGAGGATGCCAAAGGAGCTGAGTAAACTGGGGAGCTCATCTCTCTGAACTCCTTGATGGGCTGGGAGTTCAGAGGCTAGTCTTGGAGAGAAGTGGATTTGGGTGCCACTATCAGCCATCTGCCCATTCTTCTGCTCACTTATCTACATGCCCATTCATCTGCTACTTACCGTGCCATCCACCCAAAAGTAAGCCCAGATTCCTGTTTGAATCCAGACACTAGGTCCTTTAGGAATGCCACATGAAGGCTCTCCTTTTGCCTTTGAGTAGTTCACATCCATCCATCCATCCATCCATCCATCCATCCATCCATCCATCCATCCATCCAAATGCCCCACTCAAGCATCCATTTATTCAAAGTAAGTTAGATTTCTTTTGCATGACAGATCCTGCTGGAGCTCTCCAGTACATGCAATGTCAAACCATCTCCTTTGCTACACACATGAGCTTGTGTCTAACAGAAGGGAAATGATTGCTCCTTCACCCATTTGTACTGTGAGTGAAGTGGAAGAACTCAGATACATGGAGGTCAAACAGCCACGGCCCTGCAGTTTTTCCAGGCTCTTCATGATGTCCGCAAAGCGTAGTGAGTACTCTGCCCTTTTTAGAGACGTTCATAGGATGAGTCATTGTTATGTTACCAGGTACTTAGGTCCATAAGCCTGTTGCCTCTGTTTCTCTGTATTTACAAGACAGTAAGAAATGAAATTGGTGAAAAAAATGGATTTATTTAGTTTGGCCAAAAGAGTAGTAAAGACCTTTCCATACTGGTTGCCTTATTAATAGAAAGATCAGCCAGCCAGCCCTTTCCTGTGTTGAAGAGAACCTAGGCCTCAGGTTGCCTTCATCATCTGTAATAAGGACAGATTTTTATTCTAGAGGACTTGAATAGGGGTAGAGATGCCCTATTTTTCAGTGAGAAATTTCTGGGGTTGGAGAGTGTAAGATTCTCACCCTTTTTGGGCTGGGCACAGTCTTTTTGTCCCTGGGTCCATTCATTTGATAGGTGGAAAATAGAAGCTTTTTGAGTCTTTTCTTTGGAGACCTGCTTCAGCTGCAACTTTTGTTTGCTCTCATCTATACTGATTCTGTCTTTTAAAAAGGTTTAATAAGTGAGGGGAGAGGCTCAGGTGTCTCTGTAGATATCTTATCTCCCGTCAGGGCTCATCACGGTCATAGATACATTAATCCTAGGAAATCGGAACCTCTGGGGCCTCAGTGGCACATATATACAAAATGCTTTTGCAATATGAGCATCAATCCCTCCGAAGGTGCCATTTTCCTTGCTGTCTCTGATTCTCCGACAGCTGGATGAGGCTTAGAAAATTTTTTTTGAAATGCCAAAGGCTCAAATGCCTTCAGGCTAAGTGGTCCATCAAAAGGTGGGAAATGGCTTTCAGTTGGACCCAGGAATAGGCCGGGTTTTCTTTCCACCTTACTTTATGTTATAGCCTTAGGGTATCCACTCCTGTTCTGCACTGGACCAAATCCATCCTATAAGATGTAAGGAGTTGGTGACTTTGAGAAAACCCAAAGTCTTGTCTCCTGATCTGACATCCTCCACCCACAGTCTGCCTTGGCTCCCCTTGACTCTGTCAGCCCTGCCCGTTTTCACTTGCTCTAATTCACCCTGGAGGATTTTCTGCTTCTGTCTTCCTTGGTCTCAGACTTGCTTTTCGTTTGCTCCATACCTTCATCCAGGTGGTAGAAAACCATGCGGCTGTTGTATCCCAGTCAGATTTTATCACCTCCCGAAAACTTCCCTGAATTACCTGACCACTGAAGTTATTACTCTACAGAAGGCAGTCATCACAGGGCCTCCGGGCTGGCTCTGTTGTGGATGGATGAGCTGAAGAAAGCTTCCTTCCCCCTCCTGCTTTTCTTCACATCCGTAGTGGGTGGGACCTGGCTCTGCCAAGCTTCCTTCCCTACCTTCCTAGGACCTGCCAGGCAGTCTGCTAGAACGGGGGCACCATCTCCCACAGTATGGATTGTTTGCTCGAGTAACTGATACCTTTCCCTTCTAGCCATTTTGAATGTTATAGGGGCTGAATTTGGAAAGATCACAGGTGTTGCTTTTTAAAAAATCCTGTTTCAGGGGCTGGAGAGATAGCTCAGAGGTTAAGAGCACTGACTGTTCTTACAGAGGTTCTGAGTTCAATTCCCAGCAACCACATGGTGGCTCACAGCCCTCTTCTGGCCAGCAAGCATACATATATACAGACAGAATACTGTATATACATAAAAAAATAAGTAAGTAAATAAATAAATAAATATCCTGTTTCTTTTATGTGTATCTAAGTGTATGCAAGGAGTCCACAGAGGATGGCAGTGGTGTCAAATCCCTTGGAGCTGAAGTTACAGGTTGTTGTAATTATTTTGTGGGTGCTGGGAACAGAACCCCATTCTTCTGCAAGAGCAGTAAATGTTCTTAACCACCAAACCATCCCTCCAGTCTGATAGCTACTTTTTCCTTTTGAGCTAAGGTCGCAAGTGATATTGAGTCTGTGGAGGGCCACCCTGGACATGGTCTGTCGAGTCCTTTGGTGCTGGTTGTGTGTCTACAGCATTGCTGTTTCTCATCACACTTCTGCTCTCCCACTCCTGCCGCCCAGGAGTCCCCACAGTTTCTTATCCAGGGAGAGCACCTGCAAGGCTTTGGGGTTGCTGAAAGCAGAGGTCAAGTTGCTTCTTGTTACATTTTTAATCACAGAAACAAGAAAATTAACTGACACACATGACAAATGAACACAAGAAATGACAAGCCTCTTTATTAGCCACTGGCAACACGACGGGCGGTGGTGATGCACGCCTTTAATCCCAGCACTTGGGAGGCAGCGGCAGGCGAATCTCTGTGAGTTCAAGGCCAGCCTGGTCTACAAGAGCTAGTTCCAGGACAGGCTCCAAAGCTACAGAGAAACCATGTCTCAATAAATTAATTAATTAATTAAAAAAATAAAATACAAAAATAGCAAGGAGGCAATGCACATAGCCATTACAATGACTAAAATGTAAAATCCTGACCATACTAAGAGCTGACAAGGATACAGAACAATTGGTTTTCTCATACACTGCCAGGAAGAGTGCCAGTAAGAATGCAAAATGGTGCCAGAAATCCATTTGATAGTTTTTAACCATGAAATTTAATACACTGCCATTTAAGTCAAGAACCCCACTCCTAGGTGTTTAACCTACAGAAATGAAATCATTTATCGCTACAAGATTAAAAATTTAAGATATCTTTCTATGGAAGCTTTAGTAAGTCTGTTGGTAAATGTTACACACTAGAAACAACTCCATTATCTTTGAACATTTCAACATGGAGTACTACTCAGCTACAGTGAGAAATGAGCTTTTGGTATTCATACAGCAACTGATACAGAGGTTGCATGCATTGCGTCAAGTGAAAGAAATCAGCCTTGAAGGGTTATTTGCTAAATGACTCTGTTTGTATAGCATTCTAGAAGAGACAAAACCATTGTTATGGGCAAATGGTAGCCAGATCGCTCAGCAGTTCTCAACCTGTGGGTCACAACCCCTTGGGTCTTTTCACAGGGGTCACATATCAGATAACCCCCATCCTAGATATTTATATTATAGTTCATAAGAGTCACAAAATTATAGTTATGAAGAAGCAATAAAAAGAATTTTGTGGTTGGGGGTCAGTACAACATGAGGAACTGTATTAAAGGTGCATCTCATTCGGAACATTGAGAACCACTGCTCTAGATAGTGTTTAAAGATGTGTTTATGTGAGATGACCTTGAAATGGTAGACAGACTTGCAAAAGTGAGCATTGCCGAGGCTTTCCCATAGTTATCCCAGTGTTTCCCATCTTCATCCCACCACCCATGGTTAACTGCTATGTTAGCAGACATCTGCGTCAGATCCCTAAGTGGTGTCTCTGTGTTGATTTTATTGGTTAATGAATAAAGAACTGCTTTGGATCTATGGCAGAGAAGAACAGAACTAGGCAGGAAAAGCTAGGCTGTATGATGGGAGAAGGAAGGCAGAGTCAGAGAGAAGTCATGGAGCCTCCGTAGACAGATGCTGGGAACTTTAGCTGGTAAGCCACAGCCTTGTGGTGATACACAGATTACTAGAAATGGGTTAAACTAGAATGTAAGAGTTAGACAATAAGAAGTTAGAGATAATGGGCTAAGCAGTGGTTTAATTAATACAGTTTCTGTGTGATTATTTGGGTCTAAGCTATCTAAACAGCTGGGAACCAACAAGCAACCTCTCTCCTACATCTAAGAGGTTCCACCATTGTGTACTAGGAGATATGTACCAGACTTCACCATTGTTTTCACAGAAGCCTTTTGAGATTGGTTATCAAGCTCCTACTATGAGCTGAATTCTCCTTTGCACGTAAGATAAAAGACTCTGAGAAAATCATGTTCTAGAGTAGACAGTAAATTCATGGATAAATAAGCCTGGCCAGTGATTGAAAGTGAGTTATAATAATACCATGGCATGATAGGAACTCAAGTCTTTGGTCTTGGTGGTTAAGACCTCCTTCTGTAGCTCAGTCATCTACCCCAAGTCCTATACCAGAGTTGGTTTCCCAGATGTCAACCAGGGAAGTCTCTCAGATCCCTAAACCTTTTGTTTTTGTTTTTTCTCATGCCTTGTTGTTGATGCCTTGACCTTCTTTTGTTTTGTTTTCTGAGATAGGGTTTCTTTGAGTAGTCCTGGCTGTCCTGGAACTAGCTCTGTAGATCAGGCTGACCTCAAACTCACAGAGATCTGCCTGCCTCTGCCTCCCAAGTGCTGGGATTAAAGGTGTGTACCTCCCCTGCCTGGTGATATTCTTACTATTTGAACAATAGTATTTCATTTTGATTTTACAGTGGGTCTGCCGTTGTGGGTAGCAAGTCTCACCTACTCTGTGCCTAGAGAGGAAAGTTAGCATCCATGTCCACAGGATTTGCCAGTCTTCACACCACTGGTCATCCTGGGAGATACACTTATTCTGAGTCCACTGAAACAGATCCTTAAGACATATCCCTGCTTCCAAGGTATAGTACGGCAAGTTCTCCCTTGACAACTGTTGAGAACCCAAAACACTTTAGCATCTCTCTCTATGGCCACAGGTCTCCTCCACTTGTTCAGATCTTATCAAAGAGAACCGTGCCCCTCCACCCACCCCCAGTTTACAAACATTATAAATGTCTCTTGGTGGTGAGGCTAAATTCTGCAGCAGGCAAACTTTAAAAGAAAGCTAGATCAGGTGACAAGCTTGTTTCAGGTACTTGTCTGCACTTTGATCTTGGAGCAGCTCATTCGAGAAGGAGGAACCATATCTCTAAGAGGGCAAATACTTTTCTACCATGATACAGTACTGAGAAAGATCCCTGACAGCCTTGGATATGATGAGGTGGGCAGGACACAGTGTTGTCGTTGTCTAGACCTGATTCTCTCTGTTGAACAGGTGAGAACGTTTCAGTTACCTTTTAGATGTGACAGACCTCTGATTCCTACAAACGCCACTATCCCTTTCTGAAGCTATTTCTAAAATCCTCTCTGATGAATTGCTGAGAGGATCTCAGCCTCAGACTTCTAACTGGAATACTAAAAGCCACACCACAGTCCCTTCTGTGGATAGTCACACGAAACATGCTATTCATGGATCGGATGTCTCTTTCTGCCTGGCAGAGGAAGCTTCATGCATTCTTTGGTTCTATTCCTCACTACTCTGACTGAGGGCAGAATCCCTCTGAACCAATGGAGGCTCAGGCATCCTTGGAACGGGAAGCAGGCTGGTGGCCCATGCATTGGCTGCGCTGCCCAGCCCTTCATCCATATTCCTCCCTTTCCCTGGGCTCTTTTGGAAATGGGTTTCCGGAGCTTGACACATGTTTCTTTGTCTAGCCCCAGCTGTTGGAATCTGTCTTCATTCATGAGACAGGAAGGGGGCTCTCAGAAGTGCTGCTGCAGGCTGACGTCATGGGGCAGCCACTCGAATTAGTGCCGGGCACTGTGCAAAGCACCCATGGAGCTGATGTTTCCTTTCTGATGTAATCTTTACTCTTTACCACAACCTGTGTGGCAGAGACATGATCCTCAGTTGACAGAACAGGAAACCGAGGCTTGGAGAGGGTACAGGACATCTTTGCTCTACATATGTAGAGAAGCAGAACCTGAGCCCAGGTGCGAAGCAAAGTCACTTATCCCATGGCTGTGGACACTGGCAGGCTCCTGAAGCCACCTTTCCCTTCTTACCAAGAAATGATCTCGGTTGTGGGAAATCCTGTGTTGTATTGGGGAGTACACAGGAGCCTGTACCGGGTCTGATTTACCTCCCTGCCAGGTGGCATCCCCAGGGGCTGTGAAGGCTTGAAAACAATAGCTATGTGCCTCATTCATCAGCGGGAGTCTTGCTCCAAGTTGCTCAGCTCTCTGACTGTAATGGCAGGAAAAGCTTGAACTGAGCCCAGTTTAATTAATGCTGATCTCACAGGCGGAGCTGCTGGCTTACAGAGGGCTGAACATAGACATGAGGCAGGAAACATAGCGGGGGCCCGAGAGCAGGGTGTGTTCAAATGATCCCTTCTTTCTGCTGAGACAGAGAATTGGTTTTCTAGTAAACTCTCAGGGGACGCTTCCTTTCACTGTCACTTGCTGTCATCTCTCAGGGAAAATGTACCTCGGAACCTGGAGGGCGACAAAGCCTCTGATGTCATTTACTCCACAGAAAGGAGGGGCCTCCTTGCTCTGAGTCTCCAGGCAGTGTCTTTACTTCAACTAGGCTTTTATGGGAAACCTTGAACATTGTCACGAAATCCCAGCACAAGTCGGGTCAGCGAGTCACCTGTGAGGATCAGGGGACAAATGCTGATTTGAATCTGAGGAAGAAGTGTGACATGGGAGCTGAGCCTAGCTCTCCTTCCTCGGCCAGTGAGCCAAGAAAGCCCCCGCACCTCCAGATGCCTCTCCTCAGTTCCAGGGAGGAAGTAAGGCTCAATTATGGGATGCTGACCCAAGAATTCAGAAGGACGGATACCAGCCTTCTATCATCAGGAGGCCCTCCCCATTCACACCTGCTGTCATAGGCAAGGAGACCTCACTGTGTCAGGCAGTTACCCTGATGTGGGAAGGGTAGGCCACCTACTCAGTGCCACAGAGCGGGAAATGAGAGGCTGGGCCATGCTTTAAATGGACCATTGGCATTAAAGGAGCGGCCTCTTCTCTCAGATTGGAGAGGAAAGCAGAAGGCTAGTGGGATGGATCCTGGTATAGTCTGCTGTGTCCTTAGGGAGTGGAAATCATATGCACTATTATTTGAGTCAAAGCAGAGACGGGTGGGAGAGACCCAGAATGCAGCTTTCTGCCCATTCTTGCTCTTGGTCATCCACTGAATGTCCAAGGGGAAACAGGTCACAAAGATGCCACGACTCTCAGTCCCCCACAAAAACAGAAACAGGCAAACCAGGCCACTAGAAATGGGGCCTATGTGCCCCCATAAATACTTTTAGAGGAAGTTGGGAACAGACACAAGACAGATGCTAACTCTGCTTGATCCTGGTATGTGGCTTTCTGAATGGTGGATCCTGGAGTTCCAGCAGTAAACTGTGCCTTTGGCCTTTTCTCTAAGCATGTACAGAAGTCATGCTCTTGAGTACCAGGCCGGGTGGGCTCAATTCTAGCTGTGTTACCAAGCTACCTGTTAAACCTGACAAACGTTTCAACTGCTCCGAGACTGTTTCCCCACCTGTCAAAGAGAGACCATCTCCTATCTGTCTGGGGAGAGGGCATTATTTGAGTCATTTGAATAAGTATGTGCCTGCGTTGGTAAGTGATACAGATCGCAGTCCATCTTCTCATTCTTCCCTGCCCTTCGTCATTGCTCTTATATGCAAGATTAACGATAGCAAGTGTCCCATGCCACCCTCCCCCCATTTAGTTTTAAAGAGGTTTCTCCAAGACTGTGTTCAGGACCTAGATGCCTTATTTGCTTATCTATATAAGGCCTAAGGAGGGAAACCTGAGTGAGAGTTGAAATCTGTCCCAGCTGTGTGATCATGAACATGTTATCTACCCTGTCTGGGCCTAAGATGCCCCAGCAGTAAAGTAAGGTGCCTTGCCCCTAGGTTTGTTGTGAAGGGTAAACCAAATCACCTGAATTTGGGGCTGGACGTATAATAGATACCCCCTTTTGTGTCTTCTGCATGGAACCTCAGCACCTGCTCCGTAGAACACATTTTTGGATCCTAAGTAAATATTCTAGCAACCATCATTTTTGTAGAAAGGCCTTCCTGCTCCAGTGAGTCTTTTTTCCAAGGTCATGGCCTAGCTGTTGCCTCTAAGCTCATTATTCCTGCTTACTCCTGCCTAGGAGGGTCGTCATTCAGGAGCTTGGCTTCTCAAGGATAATGTGGTTCAAAGTCCACATGACTGCAGATAGAGCTAACTCTGTGTGTGTTGAAGTCACTTAGTATTCTTTAGAAAGAGGAGAAAGAGTACAAAAGCTGGTCTATGGGCATACCACCCTAAACACACCAACTCTTGGAAGCTAAGCAAGGTGGGTCTTGGTTAGTACTTGGGCGGGAGAATTGAAGACGGGATAAGGTTAAAAGCTTTAGTCTATGATCCTCAGGTATGTGTGGTGTCTTTGATCATTTATCTTCCTAGATGAGGTCTCTGGCCTTTAGAAACTAAAGGACCAAGTGATCAGCTCTCTGAAACCAGTGTCAACTGATAATCAAGCACCTATAGATGCTCCTAGGCCCTCTATGAGATCCATATCTTCCCCACATTCTTGCCATCCTCACTAATCCGTATCTTCTTTCTGGTCCACCATTCCCCTTAATCTCCATCCTTCCCTAGTCTGTGCTTTCTCTGTTTATGTGCCCATCATTGCTTGATCCTTTTCCTTCCTTGAATCCTTATCATGCCCACGGGCCACATCCTTCCCTGTGATCATCTTCCTCTGGTCCGCATCCAGTCCGACAGCCACATCCTCTTCCCACATCCTCATTCTCCTCATGGTCCACATCGACTTTCTCATCTGCATCCTCCCCAAGCTTTGGCCCTAGACCACATCCTCTCTTCCACAAAAACCTGCTGTAGTAATTGCTCTTTTCCCTCAGCACAGGTGATCTCAGGGTTTGAGTCAGCACTAAACTGCCTTTGAGATCCTGGGGGTGTCTTCCAGGACAGCGACACCAATATCGGCCATGCCTTGCCTGTGTTATTTTTCTGCCTGACATTCTCATCTCCACCTCTGCTCCACTAGCTAAGTCCTGCTTTTCTAGATCACTAAAATGTACCTGACTCCTTCACTCCTGAATCCATGAATCTGGCAAGATGCCCTTCTCTGTGTTCACACAGCTCTAGTCTTCTAATGTGGCAATCCCCTGTATGTTTCCTCCTGTTACTGTTTCCTCCCTCAGACTGTGGACACCTTGAGGGCAGAGGATGGCTTTCTGGTATCTGTATGTCCAAGCCATTTCAGAGCCCAGAGAACCACTAGTGCTGGTCAGATAAGCGATTCTGTCTAGGAACCAGTAATCTCAGGGGCTCAGGACTTTAAAGTTAATTTCACACATTCAAGTTCATTGCTGCTCTTGCAATTTCCCCCAGCTATGTCTCTTTGAGCATTGCCATTGAGCATATGGCCTACATCCCCAGTGTCACTTCTATCCACTCCTGTTGTCCAGAAGTAGCTATGTGACCTGGCCCTATTCACAAGCGAACCCTGGGAAATACTCAGGAGCACTGGGCTCTCCATAAACTCTAGATTTCTCTGAGAGAAACTCATGGAGGTGGGTTTCAACTTCAGTAGGGGAGAGCACCCGTGCAACCGGAGAGGCAGGCTGAGTAAAATGAAGTTACATCCCTGTCACCTCAATCAGAGACCTGAGTTCAGATGAATCCGCTGCCTGAAAACAAGGGGCAGGGCCCTGGAAACGCCCGATTTAGCACTGTCAGTCTTCAAGAAGCACAGTGTTCCCAGATCTCGGCGTCCTTTGTCCTCTGTAAGCTCCCTTGCCTGCAGAGGTGACTTCTTTATTCTCTGAGCTGCTATTTATAACTTCCAAAGCACCCCTACTTCTTTGGTTCTGTATCGAGGTTCAGAAAAAGAGCCCGACACCCCCCCTCCCAGCAGCCCTCCTCCCCATCACCAGGCCTCTCTCCCCCCAGAGCAATCCCGTAAATAAAGGATGAAAGGGCTCCGTAATTATTACCATTCGACAACACAGAGACTGTCAAAACCAGGAGTCCAACAAAGGCCTGTACATAAATCACAGCTGATACAATGGCTCTTAGCTGAAGGGGAGAGGGCTTAGAGTCTCAGCGCGGCTGAAAGGAGGCTTGTGTCTGGAGGAGGAGTCACGGGAGTCAGGAAGCCCTGGGGAAGAGATAGGCTGAATGTCTGAACAGAGTGCCAGCCTCAATGTGCTGGTCCCAAAGACCGAGGCTACTGAACGGAATTCTAGAGAGAAAAATCCCGGGAAAGACTCCAGATGTGGCATCTCCACGGTGCTGGTGAGGTCACATTGCATCAGCAGGTTACAGTCCAGCCTGGCAGGGTATTGTTCCCTACAAAGATATGCTGGCTTGCAGCCCTGCCAGGCAAGGGTTGCCCACAGCCAGGACGTAGAGCACTGGTCGTGGAGGCAGTAAGGGCTCTTTGGGTTTGAACAGAAGGGAGATCAAGTGCTAGGCTGCCTGCTAGCTTCCAGTGTGTGTGTGTGTGTGTGTGTGTGTGTGTGTGTGTGTGTGTGTGTGTGTGTGTAGGTAAGGCTGCAGGCATTTTCTGATAGGCAGAAAGGAGGGTGGCAAATGCTATTGCAGAAACAGGTAGCACCTCTTCAGTGTGTGGAATGGAAACCTCTTGATAACACTGAGGAGTCTTGTCTTTGGAGGACAGTGAGACATCTTCTGGGGAAAGTTCCCATCTTTGGGCATGATTATTGCTTTTGATCCACTAAGAATTCAGCAGTGGGGCTCGAGAAATAGCTTATCAGTAAGGGCTTGCTTTGTGAGCGCAAGGATGTGTGTTCCATCCTTAGAACACACATTTATTAAAAAAACAAAAAACTGGGCACGGTTGTTTCCACTTATAATCCCAGTGCTTGGGAGGAGACTGGCTGTTCTCTGGGGCTTATTAGCCGGTCTCTCTAGCCTCCTCAGCAAATTGTGGGACTCTAAAAGACCTGCCATAAAAAGTAGAGGGCACCTATGGACTGACACCTTTTTCTCTTTGACCCCCAACTCTGTTTGCAGACACACACATGCACAGTTATGCACACAAGTGTGCCTGAATACACATGAACGTGCACACATATACATGCATATGCACAAAGAACCCAGTGGCCTTCATAGATTGCTGGTGACTGCTCTTGCACATCATATACTCCTTGGTACTTATGAATTCTTCACCTGGAGATGAATAAGACCATATCTTTAATGTAGTTAGAGAGAGTTAGCTATAGGACAGGAGTCATATCTTGGGTGACCAATGCAGACAGATACCTGCTGGAGATGTGTTGAGAAGCAGTTACTTTGGAGACCACTCATCTGATACTTCTTGCTTGGTAACATTGGGTGTTATTGAATCTCGCTGTGCTTTAGCAGTAACAAATTGTTAATAGGATTATAAGGATGACAAAGAATTTTGGGGCCCGTAAGATGGCCCAGTAGGCAAAGGTGTTTGCCACACAAGCTTGATGGCCTTAGTTCCGTCTTTGCAACCCGTGTAAAGGTGGGAAGAGACACACATACATTGTACACGTGCACAGATAGCAACAACAATAGTAAATAAAGCTTTCAAAGCGAATCCTAATCATGCCTGTAATGTTCTACTCTGTGGCACTGGTGCTATTTTAAATCATTAGGATAGCAAACAGTTTGTCAGGCGGGTTAGGAAGCACCACTGTGTCTGTGTGTTCCCTTCTACCATGGGAAAAAGTCACTGGACATGTTTCAGACAATGGGGGGTAGGTGAGATAAGGCTGAAAGGGGAAAATGAGGCACCTCAGCTTCTACAGGCAGAGAGACAAGGGCCCACATTCTTTTCCTCTGGAGACTTTCTATCTCTGTTGAGCTAGGGCAGTGGGCAGGGGTTCTTGAAAACTCCACAATTCCCAGGGGATCCTGAGAACAAGCAACCTAGAGACCTTACTGAAGTAGAGCCCCCAAAGCAGGTTCAACCTGACCTTTTCCCCCAAAGGAATTCGGAAACTTTTCTGCACAGCTGTGTTCTCCTCTAGGCCACTCCTTTGAAGCCCATACAGCAACACAGCTATCTGAACCCATTTTCCGTCTCTAGACTCCTGCAATTTCCCAGGGTGCAGGCAACTGGCAAGGCAGAGTACAGTAGACCAGTGCTGTGGTGCGGTCCCTGACAGTCTCCATTGACCAGGTTGGCCTCATCATCCATGGCCATGCTTTCTGCTTCATTCTCCGCCTCTCTAGCTTCCCACAACCAACTTGTCAGGTGAGCTTGTGTGGGGAGTCTCAAGTAGACTTTGTAGTTCCTGGGGTCATTTGCAGCACACTGCAGCTGGGGGTCAGAATTAAACCAGGATTAAGTGTAACTAATAACTTGATGTCCTTGGGTGCCGATGAGCACTTTGTGGCATACTGTGACCATATGTTTTATTTGCACATGCCTGGGTGTGCATGTATGTGTACACATGTATATATTTGTGTTTACATATCCATGTTTGTACCTGTGTGTGTGTGTATGTATGTATGAATGCATGCATGTCTGTGGGTCTAGCATGCAGAGCAGAAAGTGTTTCGTAAGAGCAGTTCTGATGAAGGAAGGAGAGTTGGAGAAAACTGGGGGTTCGAGGTGGGTTCAAGAAGTTAAGGGTCTAAGAAGCTCATGGAAAACATCTGGAAATAAGATAGAACTGGGCACTCCTTATACTGCAGAACTTACCCCCAGTCTGCTGCTTGGAGAACAGGTAGGTTCGGTCTTAGACACTGCTATTCTGAGTGTTGCCATTCTGGCTGAACTGATCTTCAGGGATTCTTGTGAGGGAGACGGTCCTTCCAGAGATTGCATTTTATGTAGGGGGGGGCACAGTTTTTCAGGCCATGGGTGTTAATCACATGGGTTCTAAACTACTTTTGAAATAGATCTAGATTAAAAAAAAACCAAAAACCAAACCAAAACAACAACAAAAACAGCAGCAGCAGCAACAACAACAACAAATATGGAGAGTCTGGGGAGACAGCTCAGCAAGTACAAGTCCTTGCTGCACAAGCCTGGTGACCAGAGTTCATTTCCCAGAGTCCCTGAGGAAAAGCCAGATGAGGCAGGATGCATCTGCCATCCTGGCACTCCTATTGGCTAAGATGAAAGACAGAGGTGTAAGAATCGCCTGGGAGCTTCTGGGCCAGCTAGCTTGAGTCCTCAGTGTAGCAACAGAAACCGCAGGAGAGCCCTTGCCTCAACAAGGTGGAGGGCAAGGGCCATTCCCAAAAGTTGTCCTCTGACCTCCATGGCACACACACACCTGTACACGCACACACCAACTATGGAGGGGTAGATAATAGTTTAGGTATTAGAGCCCATGAACACAGTAAGGGACATGTTATTTCAGTACTAGCAGGAAGCTAGGCTATAAAACGTATTTCTGCCACGTGACTAGAAACGTTTGTAAAGCGCTGTTTCTGTTTCGGCTCCAAAGGCTTCTGCAGCAAATTGCTCTCTCTTATTCTTCAACTTCCCTGCCTTTCCAATGAGACCAATAAAATGACAAAGACACCAACAGAGCCACTGTGCGGCTCACAGAAGACAGAACGTACATAGCGTAGTGTGCACAGCACACGTAAGCTTCATGGGAGGACTCGCTGACCCCTTCCCCTACCCAAGTTGTAGATTTATAGTGAGGCAGAATAGCTCCAATGAGGTAGGTGACCATTGCCCCCTACAGTAGTCTCCTTTAGTGCCAGGCTGACCACTCTATCAGAGAGAGGTCTTTATGTTTTACTCCTCTTTCAAGCTATGGTTACCTTCTCATTTCCAGATATCAACTGTGGATATTATGGGCTGGGTACCATGGGTCCTTCAGCCATTCTTCATTCCTCTAAACCTGTGTTGAGTCTTGGCATGGGTGGGGGACAAGTTTTGTACAGCAGGGCAGCACCTGTCCATCCGCCTGTCTGTGGAGCCGCATGGGTGATGGACCACCCTCTGCTCATCCGCTCTCTCCTCTTCACACCACCTGACAGACTTACACAGAAAGCCAGGCTGGCCAGACCTGCCCCCTCAGTTGGTGGCACGGGGGAAGATGAGGGAATTAACTTCTGGCCCGCTGACAGTGGCACAGCCTGCCAAAGCCGCCCGGGTAATTTGGTTCCTTTCCTTTGTTGACTTGGTGCCAGTGCACAAGAGTGGATTAAGCAGGGAAATTCTGCATGGAGAACTCTCCCCCTTGGCGCTGCAATCCCATTGTCTCCTGAGAGTGACAGCCGCTGGTGGAGCCAACACACACCGCTCCGTTGGCACGTTCCCCAGGATAGAGCAGCTTCCCTGTTCCTGAAAAGAGGGATTTGTTAAAAAAAATCTGAGTTGAAAGGAAGAAGGGGAGATGGAGGCAAATCTATGGCTGGCTTGTTAATTAAAGGAGGATGGTCCTCTAGTGCTAAGACTGTTTCCAAAGAGACTTTAGTGCATCCCGAGTTCAATCCCTCTGAGGGATGCTAGCATGTTCACCCACATGTTCTGAAAATCTATGGTTTCCAGGCACCAGGTTGATGTAGGTATGTAAGGTAGAAATGAGCAATCGTGTTTGCTGTGAGTGGTACATCAAGTCCCCATCTTGAAGAGCACAGACATTTAGGAAAACCTTGGGTAGTGAATACTATTCTTTCTATGTATTTATTATGTGCTAGAAGCTGTTCTAAGCATTAAATTCATGTCAATCAATGGAACAATCCTAAAAATCCTATGAAGTTTGCTTACCTGTTATTACATCGCTGTTCTGCTCTTGGGGGACATATACACAGTTTTAGGATTATTGATTATTTTGACAAAAATATTAATCAGTCCTGAAAAGTATAACATTTGCTGTTTCTGTGGTGTCTACAGTCCTACCATGTTAAATGTCAAGATCCCAAAGGGACGTCCCTGGACATGGTGTCGGGAAGGGACCCGTCTGCCAGCCAAGAATAAGCTCCAGTACTTTAGTGGATATGAAGGAACTTGGTCTCATCTCATAAAATAAGTAGGAGGACCTTCATACTGTGTACCTAGGTCACCTGGCTCCCGAGTCTATTCTGTCAATCATCATTGTACCTGGCCCAGAGAAGGGGACCAAGAGAAGGAACTGACACCAGCTGAAGCTGTCCTGAGGGGTGACAAGCAGCAGGCAGCTCAGAGTCTGGCCGTACCAGCCATGCTCAGGGGCTTCCATTCTTTTTGCTCTTCCCAGACAAGAGACTGGAAATCTCCCGTTACTGTGTTAACCATTTTCTGATGCAGGGCATGAACTATGGGGCTACCTTCAATTTCTCAAGAAAAAATTTCTCCAGCTACTGACAATGTCTTTAACCCTTTCTTCACCCAACAACTTCATCTCATCCTGTACTCTGCCTATTTGAAATACTATTGAAATTCTCCAGCATTAGACTAAAAACATAGATACTTGTGGTCAGTTTCTTCTCCTGTGTGCCTCATGCTTCTGTTTTATTTCTTGAACTGTGTTTTCTAAGTGGAGTCCTGTGGAAATTCACAGGAGCCCCCATCATTAGAGGTCAGGCCTGAGTTTTTAATCTGAATTTAAGATCTGCTAAACTTTCATCACATGTATCTGTCTTATTATGTGCCAGATAGGCATTAACCAAGACAAGTAGGCCATTCCATGTTTTTCCCACGATCATTCATTCATTCATTTATGCAATTCACCCATCATCAATGAGCATCTACTGTGTATAGGCTTTTGGAGATGCAGACCAGTAAGCTTCAAATAGATTGCTTTTGAGACTTTATATCCAAAGTATATTTGTCTGCTTGTTCATGATAAAAATATTCCATTGTTTTCATGAATGGTATTTCTCTAACCTCAAGGATGTTTTCTGTGTTTCTATACATCCATTTTTATTAATTACTTAATACAACCATGGCTCCTTCTTCACGGGTCCCCATCAAGCCAGAACTTCTCGCACCTCCTCTGAGCTCTCCCAGCCTTCTGTGCCTCTTCTTCAGATGCCATTCTGTCTGACTTAGTTTCCCGCCATGTTCATTCTGTCTCCGGGACTTGGTGTCCTAGAGTTATGGAACCCATGGCTTCTTTTCTGGAGGCAGATGAGCAGGAAACACCTAATGGCCAGAATAGGAAGGAAAAGAATCAGTGGGGGTAAGAAAATGCTGTCTCCGCTTGCAGCTACATCATCACACTTGATGCAAGGGTGTAAATAAGTCCATTTTCAGTAGAAAACAGCTCCTGAGCTATCTTGTAAACCGCACAGTATGCCTTCTAACTCCTCCTTAATTTTTCACAGCTAGCTTTATTAAGATGACAGTCAATCTCGGAAGCAAATTAATAAGTTCAAACACAAAGTATTAGTGCTTGAAGGGGTCTGAATGACCCTGTAATTTTAGCCTCTAATTTTAGATCTGAGAAAATCAGGTTCGTAGAGGCAAACGGCTTACTCAGATTACCTTGCGAGTGTTGGCAGGTTACTTTACAACTCTCTAGAGTAATTGTTTGTAAATACTCAGGCATTCGTTGACTTTCTCTGCCAGCAGAATGTATGTCAGGCCAAGGGTTATTCTTAATAGTTCAGAGAAAGGAAAAAATAAATTGATTAACAGTCTAATTGCTTGGGTATACTTTCATGAAGGGTAGCAAAAGCTTACCTTTTTGATGCTTGTATCAAGGAAATTTCAGTTATCCTGAACAAGCCGCTGACCCCAGAATACCCATTTCACCCTTTGGAACAGCCATGAAACATGGCAATAGAAACGGTGTTAATCCCTGTTGTTGTAGTGTCTGGTCCAGAGTTTCTCTTCTTACCCTCATACAATTGTTAGTAGGGTTTTGGGGTTTGGTGTTGCTTGTTTGTTTTAAATTGTAGTTTTACCATCACAAAACAGTTTGTAATTGGTAGTACATTCCGTGCAACGTGTCACTGCTTGGTGTACGTGCAATGTTGGGCACCTCAATTCTACCTGTGAGAGAGCCCATTAAGATGTCCGGTGATGTGTCTTTTTCCAGAGAGAGGCTCTCTCTTCATACGTTCTGTGATATGTCCCCGCAAGTCTCAGGAAAGCGAAAAGAACCTGTAGAAATGGCTTGATCAGTTTTGCCAGAAATAGAAACTGCTGGCCATCATGGGGCCAGAGTGGCATTAGATGCTGATGATGTGTCACGGGCCAAATGCCTGTTACTCCAGGCAGTTTTGCAGAAAACTCGTTTTCAATCTTCCTACATGAACTTGTCATTAGGCAAATTGTCCCAAAGCAGTAAATGAACCATAAAATTGTTCATTTGGGAGCTGCAAAACTTGTCCCCAGATGTGCTTTGCCAATGTTGGAGACTTGAATGGTTCGAATTCTCTTCTGCTATTCAAATTCCATCCTTTGAGAGTTGGTGGGGGTAAAGAATGACTGGAAAGAAGACCCTGTAGAATGCTCCTCAGTGGCCTTCAGTGACGTCATGGCACTTAGCTTTGCAATCTTCGTGCACACCTAGAAATAGCTATGGTAGACTTGGTATCCTGGATTGTTTCTCAGACTCCATTTCTGTGTCTATTCATGGTATCCTGCCTAACGTATTCCCTCATAGTTTGCCATTTGCACTTGAGCCTAAGTGATATTTCTGGAAGTCGGGTCACAATCTGCCTTTCAGTGTGATATTTCTCTATGGTGTATTTTCTAATGAGGATGGAAACGGGAATGCAGCTGAAGCAAATGCATCAGCCTGGCCACCACAGACAGCATGAGGAAGCACTTGTAAAATGTCACTTAGGACTTCAGAACAAGCAGGACAGTGGTGGCTCATACTTTTAATCCCAGCACTGGCAAGGCAGAGGCAGGCATATCTCTGATCTCTGTGAGTTCGAGGCCAGCCTAGTCTACAGAGTTAGTTCCAAGATAGCCAGAGCTGTTACACAGAGAAATCCTGTCTTGGAAAAAAAACCCTTCAGAATAAATGGGTTTAAGAACATACTCAAATTTTCTATAACCAGAGTAGCTTTTTTTCTTCCAGTTTTTCACATCCATCCCACACATCCATCCATCCATCCTTTCAGCAATTATCTGCTTGCTTGTTTTATACCAAATACTTGAGCTCAGTGGCGATAAAACATTAGGGAAAACTCTAATCTCTGGCCTCATGGAGCTTAGACTTTAGCGAGACAGTGGCTATTGCCCCCAACACACTTGCTCATTGCCCAAGGCCATGCAATGTTCTTTACCCAGAATGCCATGATTCAGATTCTCTATCTAGAGACTACCTCACTGATCTTCAGGTATTGCCTGAACTTATTTTCCTAAGACCCTGTGCGTCTGAAAGATGTGAAGTCAGGCAGATGCACAAAGCAACAAGATGGGCAAAATAAGAACCAAATGAACCAAGCCGAAACAACAACAGCAAACCTCAATGACTCAGGCAAGCCCCACCTCCCACCCCCACCCCAAATCCAGCTTACTTTCCCCCACCTATGTGACTCTGAAAAACAATCATTTAAGTTCTCAGTTATCTAAGCTACAAAATGGGAAACAGAGGAGAAACAGTTGTGAGGGTCAAGTAAATGTTCAGACATCTTAACTGTCTATTTGCTGAGAATTTGCTTGTTGGAGCAGGCTCTGCACTCGTGTTGGGTCCACATTTTAGTTAGACTCTTCCTAAGGGGATCCCATAGCTGAGAGGGGGTGGTAGTCATGGAGCAATCACTGTACAGACTGAGAATTGCAATAAGAGGATCCAAAGCAGGGAGCATCAGGAACCTAGAGCAGAGGGATTTAATATCACTGCGGCAAACCCTCAGTCACCCCGACTCTACACTCTGCGCTGTTCTCAAGCATTGGTCTGCATGACCCACTTGGGTCTCTGTTATCCTACTTTGAAGAAGGTACATTTAGTAGCTCCTTTCGACTGTGGAGGGGCAAAATGCCATGGCTGTGAAGTTGCGGTGGTAGGGTTCAAAGCTCTTATAAACCTGGTATTCTAGGGGAGAAGAGTAGGCATCTTACACGTCTGGGACAGTGAGTGGGGTAGCTGGCATGATCAGATGAAGGTGAGTGGGGGGAGGGAGGGCATAGACAGAAGTCTTTCCATGAAGTCTGCAGTTCTGGGGTTCCCTGAAAGCAGGAACAATGTGGGTTAAGGTAAGGGTTCTTGGTAGTTTGTTTTAACTGCTTTCTTATCCCCCTTTCTCCTTTCTTTTCCATCCTAGGAGCACAGCTGTACTCCTGAACTCTGGATGAGGCTGATTTTCAAAAAAGACGGTCAGACCCAAGAATCTGTCCTTTGGGTGCATGTTATGACTCTGGTCCAGATGAAGAGTGTGTAGGTCAGTGGTTCTCAGCCTGTGGGTCACGACCCCTTCAAGGAAGTCACATATCAGATAGCCTGCATATTAGATATTTGCATTATGACTCATAACAGTAGCAAAATTATAGTTATGAAGTAGCGATGAAAACATTTTATGGTGTGTGTTTGTGTGTGGGGTCACCCTAACATGAGGAACCGTGTTAAAGGGTCATGGCATTAGGAAGGTTGAGAACCACTGGTTCAGGAGAAACAGCACTCTCCACACATGCTCTGTGTACTGGACTAAGAGGGCTAATGGCATCTTTTTATTTTTGTCTGTATGATCCTAAAAACTGGGTATTTGACATCATTCAGCATAATTGATGCCATTTGCCCTGTTCTGATCTTTGCTAAAGTTCTGTCCTAGGTTAAATCAATGGTCTCTTTTCTTGTCTCTCAACTTTGTATTGCTTTAGGGGATTTTTCTTTGAAAAGCTTTTTATTGACTTTTCCTAAAAGAAGAAGTGACTTGTTGGATTCTAAATAAAATACCCTTTCAGAGGAGCCTGGAGGTCTGTACCCCACGTCCATAGCAACCATGATTTAAATGTGTTCATAGGGGTCGCACAGTCTAGTGGTCCCCCAATCAGAACCATCCCCAGAATCGTGTAGAAGCTGCAGAGGTAGGGAGAGCTATCAAAATAGCCAGGGAGAAAAGAGCAAGCGAGTATCTCTAGGTTCTGGGGCACATCTGGGGGTGTGTGCTCTGTAAGCATGGGTCTGCCCAAACCTGCACAGTTTCAGCTCAACATGCAGCCAATGAGGCATGTTGGGATCAAAATACAGTCTGTGCCCCCATAAGGGACACTTGCTTTGTTGACCCATCAGCTTGGGGGTGGGTGGTATCTTTAGAGCTGCATCAACATAGGAGGACACCTTTCCTTGGTGTCCACTAGGGTTTGTCTTTAATAGGTGAATAGGGCATGGTGAAGAAACCCACACTGTCACTTTTTAAGGGAGGTTTCTAATGAATGGTCCCATGGGACTGTTCTTGACATAGCTCTCCTAATCATGAACAATGTGTGCTTACATTTTGTTCCTCTTCCTCCTTTATCTTGTGCTGTGCACAACAATGCTCTAGACTGTGCATCCCTCAAAGCCACCGTTGCCTCTTTCCCTAGGATGACCTTAAGTATTTGGAAATAGCCACACTGGTTCCCACCAGTCTTAGGTAGCTTGGTTAGAATCACCCTGAAGTTTTCAATCATTTTCTGAATAACCTCCTTGGGTTATTTGCAAAGCCATCCATAACCTGTGCCATTCCATAGGTGGATGCTTTGACAACTGATGTAGCCACATCGCTGTTGGTGCATACTGCTCAGGTGTCTCACTATGCATTGATGAACTTGACTGCATTATAAAACATACCTACGTTTCTAGGCTGAACAATGAGGGTCTATCTCTCACTGACAGGTTAGAAAGAACAGCACGCGCTCAGTAGTTATGGTAAGCTACCTCAACCACCACATAGGCCTCAATTGCATGACAGCTGAGGGAGTCCATGCAGCAGCTTTCCTTGGGTGCTACACCTCAGGTCACGTGACCTGGCATGCTATAGCCTTGAAGGATATACAACGTCTGGTCAGTGGGGTGAGGAGTAGAAGGAGGCCCAGCTGTTGTGACTTGTCCCTCCCTAGCTCCAAATCCTGCATTCCTCACACATTAAGACTTTCTTCCTGAGGACTGAGTATGAAAGGCAAGAGACCCCGGGTTTGGTCGAAGGCCACCCAGGAAACTGTCTTGCACAGCATTTGCCAAGCATTTGCCAGCTCTTCATAAAACCATCCTCCGTGCCTCCTGCATTCCAGTCTCTTCCCTGGGTGCTGAGGATATGTGACAAGCAAACTAGAACGGGCCTTCTTTCATGGATCTTGAAGACAGGTCAACCAATGAGAAAAGGAACCATTTCAGTGTGGAGGCTCAAATGCTTTGCAAGGTATTCCAGGCTAGGGGATGAGAAGACACAGGCTAGGGGAGACACTCATTCAAAAACATAGTTCTCATCTGACAGCATTAAGGCTGAAGCCAAGGCTTGCTGGAGGACTGTGGAGCAACAGGGAAGAACTCTTCTCTCCTGAATCTGGCTTTGTTTGCATGGGGAGAGAGCCCGTTACCCACCTCAATCAGTTTTCTTCATTGTCTGTCTTTACTCTGGCTATTGTGTGGTTTGTAGAAACATGTTGGGTACACTTGGAGTCTGTTTTAATTCTTTATTTGCTTATTTTGTGTGTTTGTATATGTTTTGGGGGTAGAGGGAGACATCTTGGGAGTGGGGAGGAACACCGTGTTGCAATTCCCACTTCAGTCTGGTGGGCCCTGGGACCAAAATAGTTTATGCACTGATTCTTAAGCTATTCAGAGATAGGAGATATTCGGCTCCTTCAGCCTAGTAGGCTTGGCAGGGCAAGCTCTCAGTAACAATGACTTCCTATATACCATCCACAGTATAAAAACTGTGGCCTATGTTTTGTCTTGCTCTGTACCCTCTGGGGCCAATTCCAGCACCGACTTCCCTTTGAAGTTTCTGAGCCTGGATCAGCTTCACAGGCTCTGAAGCCAGATGAGAAATGGGCCCATATTAATGGGGGTAAAGTGTTTTCACCCTCTTCACTCGGTGTGGGTGGCATTGGGCTTCTGTGTGATACCCTAGGGCAGAGCATCAGACTGCTTAGAGCTTGAGTGCCAGGCTTGGCACTGGCTTCTTTTGGGACCTGTTGGCACTGAGTGTCAGGGGACCAGTTAATGACTTCCCTGTGTTTGGCTGCTGAACGAGGAGATGTTACTATGCATGGGTGAGGGGCTTCAGGGACCCTGTGTTCATAACACAGATTTGCTCACTCTTTGATTGAGTCTCTTATTCAGACATCTACCAAGCACCCACTCTGTGCCAAGTCCTGTGTCCTTCTACTTTTCAGAGAACAAAGACCCATAAGATTCCAGGAAAGAAGATGGGACAATTTGGGACAAAGTAGAATTATGGGACCCGGTTTAAGATCTGGAGGATTGGAGGTAGGGAAGGCATCATGCCAGAAGTCATCCATTCTCCTTAGATCAGTGCTTCTAAAAGGTTTCACGGAGGAGGCGGTGTTTGAACTGCAGTTTAGAAGTTACCATTGGAAACAGACCCACTGACGTCAGAATCCAGATGTGCTACGTAATGGCTCTAAGCTTTGTATTCTGCTCACAGAGCCTGAGCCAAGCCTTTTGCATGGTTTCTCTCTGAACACAGGAGGGGGTTAATTATATCCGTCCATCCTGTAAGTTGTCATGCCGATGAGAGATACTCCAATCTAGTGATGAACAAACCCAGGTTTAGGTGACTCCTCATTTCCCTTGTCTGGGTTTGGCTTAGTTTCATAGTTTCACCCATGAAATGAGAGATCGGGGCTGTTTTGGCAGGATTGCGGCATAAGAACAGTTGAAATGATTGATGTAGGATGGAGATAGCCATGGCTCCTATTAGCCCAACTCTCCTCCTTGAAGAAGAGGTCAAAAGAAAGCGAGGCTCATCATACCTGGGCTAGAGTGATTTCCAAGACTCCCCCTGACCTCATGAACTCATCTAAAGTTCACACTCCTAACTCATGGTTGCAAGGCCTGAAGTAGCATCATTCCTTCATGGCAGATGGTTGGACAAGATGACCTGAAGGCTTCATTCACCCATCTTAGCCTTATGGATGTAGAGTCCTGTGTAATCTGGTTCTCAGGGAAGGAAAACATATGGTGTTAATATCTATTAGCTTCCTCCTAGACAGTAGGCAAAGAGCTGGGTTTCACAGGAACTGCTCCATTCGGCCGTCTTACAAATCAATCAATGGGAGTATCATTGTTATTGTCTTAGAAGGAATTAAGAATAAAAATGTTAATGGATGGAAATAAATTTTCAGAACAGCCAGGTAACCAAGTGCTCCGTTGGTAGAACCTGAGAGTCTTAATCTCGGGGTCATTGGTTCGTGCTCATGTTGGATGCCAGTTGTAGGTACAAATAAGAAAGTCTATGAGAGCCCAGAATAAGGGATAGCAAATATTTATTTCAGGAACTCTCACACAATAAAGGTAGAGTAAGCCACTGTGGTCCTCTGATCTGTGGGCAATGGGAGCTGTGAGCCAAACTACAGCCACACCAAGAGAACTAGAGAGCCCACTCCTCTCTCTTAAAAGCAATCACATATGCAGACAGAAGACAATGCCCCTAAATCCAGTACCCCCAAAGGCTACTGGCTGAATAAATTCCCACTATATTCTGCCTCTTATTTTGGAGGCCTGATTTAGCCATTCCAAATGGCTCTCTCTTCTGGTCCGGACAATGGACTACTGCCTTGGGGTGAGCCCTGACTCTGCACCCGGGAGCCCTCATGTAGGACAAAGATATTGTGGTACCAGGTGGCCCAGAATGAATCTGGCAATAAAGTTAGTTTCTATACTCAGGAAAGGAAAGTGGCCACTGTGAGGGACATGCTTTATGGGTGTTCTCTGATTGGAGGGGAAGAAGAGTTCTGAGGTCTTAAATAGGATTATTCTGGGGTTCAGAATCAGGGAAGCCTATATTTTGTCATCTTATGGAGGGGGCTGACATCTAGTGTGGAACAAACAGGTCATGGGGCTACTTGATAACCCTTCTGCAGCTTATTTTTGTTCTAGTATCAGCAAGTAGATGCCAGAAAGACTGGCATAGCCTGTGAGTGTGTGTGTGTGTGTGTGTGTGTGTGTCCTCGTCCGTGTGTGTGTGTGTCCTGGTGCACCTTCACATGTGTTTCTTGAATGCATTCATGAGCTTGATGAACACAGAGGTGCTTGTACCTTGGGTTGCTTCTAGTGAATGGCGTGTAGAGGAGGTCTGATGGTGAAGATACATGCATCTGTGCACACGAGAAGACAATGCGTGTCGTCTTGGGGCATGGGTTTGTGTGGCATGTGTGTATAATGAGAAGACACGCCTGCAGACAGGTGCTTTATGAAGATGCCATGGTTTGGAAACAGATCTCCAGTTGGCACTTCCTCGCGGCATCTTTTCCAACTCTGCTTTGCTTTTCTCACTTTTCCCATTGCTCCGAGAGACCCCTGGTCAGCCGCGATTTCAGTGAGAAAGCATTTATTTGGGTTCGCAGATCAAGGGGATACATCCCATCATGATGAGGAAGGCATAGCAGCTAGGACTCCATCCATGGCAATAAGAATGGGTGGCAGGGCTTACTCATATTTGGGTGTCCTACCAGGAAGTAGAGAGCTAGCTTACAATCCTTAAGACTAGTCCCCATGGAATGACTTCTGTCAGTCTGGTCTCAAGTTTGAAAGGTTCCCCAATACCTCAAAATAGTACTCTGAGACAAGGTCCCAATGTTCAAACACAAGAACCTGTTGGGGGGGGCACTCAAATTATAACACTCTGTCTCTGGTTCTCATACACTCAAGACCATTTAATAACGCAAAACTGCATTTAGTCTAACTTCAAAAGTCCTTTAAGTCTTAGCAGTTTAAAAGACCAGAGTCTTTTAGCTGGGAGGGGTATTTCACACTCAAACCACAACAAGCTCCCAGGTAATAAATATTGCGCTTTTTTGTCTATCACCATAGGCCTTGCCATGGAACCAAGTGTACTGTCTAGAACAGGCAGATCATTTTGACTACAAGAAAGGCACTTGTTTTGAACAGAACAAGGACAGACTTGATTGAGAAGTATTTTCACCCTTTAAAGGGCTAGATCAGAGCAAACTGTTGGGTTTGTGTCGTCAGAACTGAGGACAGTACAGCCTAGATCTTTGAATGGGTCAGGGCATGTATGGTGCCCCAGGAAGAGCAGGGGTGTAGATCTGGAAAGGTGGGAATGGAGGACAAATCCTAGGGGGCTTTTTTCCCTTTTTGGTGACTCACCATGAACTTGACTTGTTGAAACTGATGATCTTCCCACAGAGTAAAGACAAAGGAGACCAGGTCTCCCTTAACTTTAAGATCCTTTGGGAAAGTCACTGTAAACCCACAGAGTGTTATTATCATCAAGGATGCTAAGAGGTCACTGACAGGGAGGCAAGCACAACAGTCTCCCAGGCCTTCAGGTACCTGCCTTTTTCCTTGTTCTGCTTCTGCCTGCATCTCAGAAGCCGTGAGAGAGTCCGAAGGCCCGTGTCTTCTCCTCCCAGTCTGGGATGCTTGCTCTACTTGCCTCTGGTCTACAGAAGTAGACCTGCTGAGCTTTGATGGTTCTGTTCTGTCTGATGATGGGCAGTGCTTTCCATCTCTTGGAAACTTCCCAGCGAGTCAGCTATGGGGAAACTCAGCAGACTCTTTCCTCACACCAGGTTTGAGCCCTTCTAAGTAGGAATTGGGACTAATGATGTGATTATATTTGATTAATTCTCTCTTTCTTTCTCTCTCTCTCATCTATCTAATTAATTACATCTGGGTTTAGAGTAATATAGGTGGCTCAATGCACCTACCTAGCTTTATCTAGATGAGGCAGGAAGGAGTCCCTTTGCACTCTAGAATATTATAGACTAGAAGATGGCATAATGTGGGAAGAGCTACCTGCAGACCAGAATCAAGAGGTAAATGGCACTTCCAGACCCAGATCCTCTGAGACTGGTATACACAAATGCCTGTGCGATCTCACTTGGCAACATTCTCCTCATGTCCACACCCCCGTGCTCTATCTCATGAAGTCCTTTTCCACTTGCGCAAGCCCCTGCTCCATCTTCCTCCACCTGCTCATCCGCCTTAGTCTTCCTTCTAGTAGCTGACTTACCATTACAACCAGACCTGCCTTTTGTCACCAATCACTTATTTGCCTGTGGGACTTCCCAAACAAGAGGGCTAACTACCTCAATTTGACAGTGTCCCCAAACACTAGAAACACAATGTACCCCTTCCTAATGATCCTCACAGCCTATGGTGCCCAGTTCTGAGATGTACCTGTGCCCTCACTGGGGGACACAGGTTCATTGTTTGCTTTTGATTTTTAAAATAGCTGTGGGTTTTATTGATGGAGTGAAGGAGTCATTGAGTGCTCCCTCTCTAACCCTCTCCAGGGATGTGTAGGTGGGACTAGAACTTGGTCACACGAAGCCAAGTCTGCAGAAGGAGGTGAGTGAATAACACAGCATACTCAGCCTTACCCAGATGTCAGGGACACCACCATAGTGCCACCTTCCCCTCTGGACTTCTAGATCTAACCATATACCTTGTAAGGGCATGCAGTCACCAGTCTACTATCCTGTGTGGGACAGCCTGTTCTCTACCTTCTGAGACCAATCGTGTGAAGCCAAGTCTCATGACTGGAACCCTGTACAGGGAAAGAAATTAGCCTAGTCAAAGGGGTCAGCCTGAAGTCCAAAGGCTGCCTGGAGTTGGACTCGAAGCTTAAAAGCATGAGATGGCTTCTGCGTGGCAGGAGACAGGCAGCAGAAAAGGTCAGTGGTCAGATAATGCCGGACACACTGGGACACACAGCAGCCTGAACATCAGCAAGGGCGCAAAGGCAAGCCAACAGGGGGATTTATCCTTGACTATTTAGGAATGAGATGTTGGATAAGAGCAATTAGCGTATGTTCCATGCCACTGAAAGCTTGTGCCATGGCTCCTAGAGAAAGCCCAGGACCTCTGGCTACAGTGGTTCTGCCAGCCTATTAGCACAGAAACTTGTACTGTCTGTGCTTCTGTTTGGAGATACTTCAGTGTATACTGTGGGTTCTCACACACTAGGCTCCTGGCAGACATGCTGGACTGACAGCCTGCAGCCCTGAATCCCAGCCTGATCAAGCGTTTCCTCTTTACACATAACAGCCTCCTGGACCAAGTCCCCTGGAAAACCCTTCAGCTCTGCTCTTGGAGTCCACTTTAAACATTAAAATCACTAGCAAGCAACACAATGGCATTTTAAAAAAGAAGAAGATGAAGAAAGAGGGAAAAACAATAAAATGGAGCACTAAACAAATTACAAAAGGGCATGCTTGTCGAGTCTGAGGACGGAAACAAAGTGTCCCTTTCGATAGCAGTTGTTCTGTGTGTGACCTCAGTGTTTTCTGTTCCTCAAACACCCATGATTAGCAGTGCAAGTGCCATGGGTATTATTTATTTTTTGGACAGTAAGCCTATTTTATAATCACAGAATATGTGAATGGCGAGGATGGCTGATGGTCAATTCAGTACCAGAGCCAAGCTTCCGGTATTTTGTCCACAAAGACAGCTTTGGGTCACTGGAACCCTGAACACATAATCTCTCAGAGGTGGTAGGGTGGGACCCTCCATGTCCCTCCCCTGGAATCTTCCTCATGCTCCTGAGACAAGTGGCTAGGGAATTTTTGTTGGTAGTGCAGTGTTAAACCTTGTCCTTAGATATTCCCAGCACCATTAGAGGCTTTAGTTCATTGGTTCTCAGCCATCTTAACGCTGCAACCCTTTAATACAGTCCCTCATGTTGTGGTGACCCCCCAACCTTAAAAATATTTTTGTTACTTTATAACTGTACTTTTTTTGTTTGTTTTTTTTGTTTTTTGAGACAGGTTGTTTTTTTTTTTTTATTTGTCCTGGAACTTGCTCTGTAGACCAGGCTGGCCTTGAACTCACAGAGATCTGCCCACCTCTGTCTCCCGAGTACTGGGATTAAAGGTGCGCACCACCACCACCTGGTTTATAACTGTAATTTTGTTACTGTTATAAATTATAATGTAAATATCTATGTTTTCCCATGATCTTAGGCAACCCCTGTGAAAGGGTCCTTCGACCCCAAAGGGGTCATGACCTGCAGGTTGACAACCACTGCTCTAGAGGATGGAAACTAGGCTCTGGTGAAGACTGCTGCCTAAGGCTTCACTGCCCAACAGAAGAAAAGCTGCCAGCCAATGTCACTTCATCCTCATTTCTCAAGCCTTCAGATTAAGTGATGCTTTAAGCAGGAGGATTTTGTTCCCTTGCCTAGAGAGAGGACTTCTGTAAGTTAACTGTAAGGCAAGAATGAGGGCCACAGACTCACATCCTAGATTTTGACCAGGATCTTCAGTGTGTTCCTGTCACAGATAGTGTAAGTCCTGAGTAGGTCTACTATTGTTCCTAGAGACAGAATTTATTATACTCTGTAAGTATCTCAGGAGTGGATCTGTGGCTGCCACTGTTTAAGTACACTGCGGGTCTATATGTGTGTATCCTCTGATGACCATTGAACTGGCTCTTCACTTCTTTGTAGGGTCACTTTTTGTTTAGTAAATCTTTCTTTCTTCCTTCTTGGGCAATCTTATACATGTACACAGTATATCTTGATTATATCCACCCTTCTGGATTTCCTCTCCCTCTGTCACATCTCTCTCTTTTTCCTTTTCCTTTCTTGACTCATTGAGCCCAATTGGTACTTCCTCTGTGTGTATAGGTAGGTGTAGGGCCATCCACTGGAGTATGGGCAATCTACCAGGAACACCAGAAGAAAATCAGCTTTCCCTTCCCCAGCAACCGTGGGCTGTCAGTAGCTTCTCACCTAACTGTAGGGCCGTTGAGTCCCACTGGGTCCATGCCAGAATACCAATGGGCTAGATCTTGTGTAGATATTATACACGTAGCAACGCTGCTTGGAGTTCATGAGTGCAACAGTCATGTTTAGAGTCGTTTCTTAGTGCCCTCAAGCTTGGGAAAGGCCTCAAAAATTCTCCCTGACCTGGAGCCTGGCACCCGGTCCTATAAACCTAAGCTGTACTGTCTGCTTGGGAGATGACATCATTTCACAGAAGGACAGGGTCAGTGGGACACCTGGGTAACTTTGGAATTGCCTCACTGGTCCTTCTGAATATGACGACTGTGGAATTCTAGGTACTCTTTTGATTTTCACTATAGAGAATGGGTTCAATGATTTGGGTATATGGCTGGCCATCTCTCTGAAGGCCTTTCTTCTGCAAAATGGGACCAGAGACAGCTCCTGTTTTCTTCCCAGTCTTGTTGCAAGGCTCCCAGCATTGGTCAGTATGTGTGATTGCAGCTTGAGAGGCAAGAAGCGCCATGCTATCTTTGTTTTTGTTAAACAGAAGCCTAGTCCTAGCATCTAACAAAGATGAGGTTATCAACTTTGAATGAAAGGAACAGCATGTTGGATTCACAAAAGTAGGGTTTGATCTTTGATTAACAAGGAAAATCTGTGCACTCAACTATGGCCTTAGGTATTAGTGTTGGTGTCTGGAATTTGTTTTGTGATTCTGAGATGTACAGATATGAAGTAAGTGTGACTTTATGCATAAGTAGACACATGCGTATTGTGTGTTTATCAGCTTACGGATGTATGCTTCTTTTTGGAAAGGGAGAACACCAACGCAGAATGAATATATATATATATATATGTCATATATATTGCATATATATGTATGTATTTGTAGACAGCATTTCTGTTTCCTTGGAAATCATTGAGCATACGAGGCAACCCATGTGCACATACATGGGCTCTTCATACAGACATTCTTCTATATGTGTATATATATACATATATGTACATATGTGTTTGTGTATATGCATACACACACACACACACACACACACACACACACATGGGGGAGCTTTGAGTGGGCCAAAGAAAAGGCCTATTGTCTCAATTTGGGATGAACAGGAACCCAAAAGCAGAAAGGTCTTGCCCCAGCTTTCCAGGGATTTGAACTCTGACCTTCTGGAAGGTACTTAATTTCTCTGCCTCAAATTCCTCCTCCAGACTTTTTCCCTCACAGAGGTGGCCATTCATTGGGGCGTTTCACCCTGTCTCAGGAGAGTGGCCAAGCAAGCACACCAAGATTCCGTCTTCTTGTCTTAAGGACTAATTGAAATAGTGCCACAGTGAAACATGTCCTCTTTGAAAGGATTTCTGCAGACCTCTGGGGTGGGAAATCAGGAGACCTGGGGATGGACAGTGACAGGAACATACTTCTGCCTGTTTTCAATAACCAGGGACGGAGGCTTGGTGGCGAACTGGAGGCATTTCCTCTCACAGCCTCTGTTCCAGAATGATCTCTTTTACAAACGTGGCTAAGAAAACACGGGTGAGGACGCTGAGCGCTCCCTGCCCTCCTGGCCCTGCCATTTATCCAATTTACACTGATCAGACCCACATTGGCGAATGAAAGCCCCTCTTTCCTTCTGTTTGTATGAGTTACTCACGGGGGCAATTTGAACGGATTGGATTTCCCCTTGGAAATGCTGGTATTTCCATGATTTGAAAAGTCTGGCTCAATTAGAATAATCTCTGGGCACTTCCTCTCCTTTTATGCAGGTAAATCATGGATAATTTAAAAGCAAAAGAACCTTTAGGACCATTGGGCCTGCCTCTTTCATCTCCTCGCCCTCATAATTGCCCTCCATTGCGAGACCTCCTCCGTGGTGAGTTGGGGAGACTGATTAGGAGGTGCGGGGCAGGGCCATGCAGAAGGGAGGGTCGAGGGCCACCGCACATGGCCTCTCCTTCAAAGACACTTCCTCTGCAGCAGGTATGTTAAATACCAAACCTGAGTCGGGTTACGTTCTCAATTGATGCCATATGATCCCGAGTGCCCAGACAAAGACGGGCCATGATTAGAAAGTTCAAGACTGTGAATGCTTCTGGGGGCAGGGGGTAATCAAGTGCCTAGAGATGGGGAGGAGACAGTAAGGCGAGCTGACAGCGGTATGCGGCACTGCCCCCCAACATGTTTGGGACCAGAGAAATCGTTCTTTTGCCTCGGTGCCCACGCTCTGATCAGGCATGTGGTGGAACAGCCCTTTGCCTCTGCAGAATGTTATGGGGATCCTGGAATCACACAGGGAAAGGCTGTTTTGACTTCCCGACTTAATTAGAGATGTTGGCGTATCCTCTGTGCCATCCACCTTGGAGACGGGAATGTGTTGTTGTGACTGCTACCAGGGTGGGTGAATCACAAGGGAGGTAGTTCTCCAGATGTTCGCAGCTGGGAGAGTATTCCAAGAAAGAGCAGCTTGGTTAGGCTCAGGGTTCTTTGGTCTGTGAAGGGTTAGAACTCAGTATTTTTAGCCTCCCTGCTTCTGAATCCCAAATCTTAGGCAGGGACAGAGGCAAGGCATGGACATGGGCGGGGGAGAGGCTGGGTATGGGCAAAGGCAGATGCTGGGGCATGGGCAGGGGCATAGGCAGAGGCTGGGCACAGGCATGGGTAGAGGCAGAGGCAGAGGGTGGGGCATAGACATGGGCAGAAACACAGGCACAGGCATTTGTCTGCTTCCAAGACTTAGTTCTCACCATTTGTTTCTGGCTTCATTTGGCTCTTCTCTTGCCTTCTTGTGTGTCTCTAGCCTGCATCCAAACTGGAGACAGAGCTGAGACTCACATCTGAGTTGAAAGTACCCTGAAGATTCAGAAAAGGATGGTTGAGATTTGGTGGGGTAGCCAAACCACATGTTCCAGACACATATGGGAACACCTTCCCGACAGGGAGTTTGTGGGGACTACACTATACTCCTGGATCTTCTCAATTTCCAGGTCTAGCCTGCACTCACGACTCACTTAGGAGACACTCTTTCCCACTCTTTTAGGGGGTGTAACTGGCCTGAAACCCTTTTAAAAATTACCTATGCTTTTTAAATTGTGCTTATCTAATTTTTTAAAGGACTTGCTTATGTTATTTTCTGTGTGTGGGTTTAATTAAGATGGCATGTATGTCTGCTCATCATATGTGTGCAGTTCCTATGGAGGCCAGAAGAGAGCGCTAGATCTCTTGCAACTGGAGTTACACATGGTTGTTAGCTACCACAAGGGTGCTAGGAAACCCCTCTACCCCACTACTCCCCAACCCCCATCCCCCTGACCAGAAGCTTTAGCAGGGAGCCCCCATTCCCCCATGCTGATTCACCTAGAAAGGTTTTTTTGTACCTCCCTGGGAGCCCTCTCTTCAAAGCAAGACCTGGACACTGAGAAACTAGAAATGACAAACTCAGAGCAGAGCCACAGCTACCCTCACAAAACCTCAGCCTGCTCCCGCTCCCCTCCCCAGACCTAGAGAGCCACCCCCTCCCTGCCTCACCAAGGTCAGAGCCCTCAGCAAAGGGAACATGGGAGAGGCTGGTAGTGGAGGAGCATGGGGGTCAGAGTACGGTACCAGTAGAAAATGAGGTTTGGTCAGGCAAAAATAGGGACACCCCTGGCAGTGGAGGAGTATGGGGTCAGAGAACGGTACCAGTGGAAAATGAGGTTTGGTCAGGCAAATATAGGGACACCCCTAAGAAGCAGCCCCCATTTAGAAAGTCGAATGACTTTGCTGTGCTCTGGGTGTATTCCACAGAATGCAAGTCCCAGTCGGTTTCTCTTCTCTCCCATGGCTCTGCTGGGATTGCGCCCCTGCCGGCTGCATGGCCTTGCTTATGGTTTCTTATTTAGGCAGCAGCCTCTGCAGAAGATAGAGAGCCCCTGGAGGCAGGATTCCGTAGACCCCAGAGCCCCTCCTGACTCAGAGTGACTCAGAAGAACTAGTTTCTCATATATAATGTCTGTGTAAATGAATTGGATTTTGCACGAAGGGAGGGTGCTAGGGTGACCTGTCCCATAGCAGGACAAGCTAGAGTGTCTGAGTGCTTCGGATGTTAGAGTCTTGTGTGGCTTGCTGGAGGATTAAAGACAAGTTTCTTTGGTTTCCTCTCCTAGGAAAAAACAAGCAGGATAAAGTGATCCCAGTGATGGCTGGCCTTCACTGGGCAGTGTCTAATTGCTGGGTACTGTTATGCACACTTGCACCTGTCTCTTCCTGTAACTGCCACACAGTTCTTAGGAGTTAGTCGTCAGGACTATCTGCACACAGGGAGGCTATCGGAGGCTATTTGTCCAAGGCCACAGAGCTAGTAGCAGAATCACCATTCCGCCTGTATCCCATCCCTACTACCATGAAGGTGGGCCGGTGTCATAGCATGTGCTGCTGGCTTCTCTGTGTTTGAGGAGCGCCTGGCCTGGGTTTGGTAACAGAAGGTTTGAAAAGTGAATGCGCCCGCCTGACTTCTTGTGTCCATAGGGCATGGGTGCTGAAGGGAGCTGTCAGCCTCTTGTGAAAGACCACCTGCTGGGAACACCCATCTATCTCTCCAGCATCGGGGAAGCCAAGGTCTCTGTGACACCAACACCTTACCCAGGTTCCTGCAGCCCAGGAGGGCTCACTCTAAAAGGGCCTCACCCCCCCCCATGGTCAGTTCTCAGCATTGGCTCCTGTGAGCGTCTAATTAAGTTAAAAGGGAATCCAGGCCCCTGGGTGCTCCTTTCTCCAGGAAGCATTAGAAAAATGCAGGGAGGGAAAGCGGTTCAAGGTTGGGGTATGTGCTGCCCTTGGCTCTGCTCAGGAATTTCTTAGCTGATTACACGGCTCTCATTTCAACAACACCAGCTTTGTGTTCCTGCCTATGGGAAGACTCATCTCTGTCACTGCTGTCGCCTCTGGAGGGTCACTTTGCCGGGGAAAGCGCATCTGGAGAGCTGTTTCCACCAGATTGGAAATAGTTTTGTGGGGCGGGGGCTGGGAGTGCTCTCTCCAGGAATTTATGCTTTTTGTACCCACCCTTTCCTCCTCTGCTTTCATGGGGGTTAATAGTTATCGTGGGGCCTCCATGTTTTAAGAAATCTGGGAGAGATAGATGTGCCTGGCTCTCCCTTTAAAGACGCTGCCCCCTCCCGGAAAGTCTCAGTGTGGATGACATATAGAGCCAGCTCCCAAGCATGGTTTCTTCAGGTGGAGGATCTGGGAGCCCACTGCACCCCACCACTCCAGCTGAGAGGCTCTGACCATGGCTCGAGATCCCGTGCAGGTATCGCGGAACCTGGTACGGCTGAAGAAGTAGAGGGCAGCTTGTCACAAGGACGACACAAAGCCACTCCGAGCCTTTCTTTTTCTCTGGGCATCTGCAGTCACTTTTTGCTTTCTTTATTTCCCCGTCTCCCGAAACCCCTGCACAATCACCACAAGGAGCACTAAGACGAATCTGTGATTGTTGTCCACTTGAGAGACTGAGCTGGCCAGTGAAGGAAACGCTAGCTTTTTTGTGTGCTAGGTTTGGAATAAGGCTGGACACACACACACACAAAGACTCTGAGGTGACTCATGGTGTCAAACACTTGTCTAGCTGACATTTCACACCAGCCACGCTATTTAAGCTGCTTTACTTTTCAGTCTTCAGATGGGTGGCCATTTTGAACAATACCAGGAAACAGATGCTGAGAGAGGTAACTGGGCTCTTCATAAACTCTGGTGAATGGTCAAGGTGAAATCCTGAGCTGGGTTCCCTGACCTTCAGGGCTGTATCCTGTGTACTGCACAGTACCATCTGCCTACTTCACCACAACTCTAGGGAGCTGCCTGTATCTTGGAGCACCCACATATGACTGGACACAACCACACAAGATGGAGGAGGTTAATATGCATATAGGGGCAAAAGCCACCAGCACTGCCGTGGCTTAGAAGTGACAACCTTCTCCATGGGACTGTCTAGAATAGAACAGAATGAAGGCAGGGGAATGGAGCCCTTCTGTTCATTCTGTGACTTCCTCCTGGCCATGTCTCTCTTCCTGTGGCTTTATAGCCAACTCCTCTGAGACCTACAAGGCCATAGCATGCTCCTCCAAGACACCATCTTGCATTGCTTCATTATCTAGGGCTCCTTCCATCTCCAGTAGGAGGGTTGGATCAATTGCTTAGCAGGTTTTCACTGTATTTTTCTCATCTTCAAAACAGGGGTTGAACTTCCCTTACATATGCTAAGGACACAATGATGCCAAGCATGTACCACGTTTAGAGTGCTATTGAGAGCAGGCTATGGCCAGCTAATGACTTTCTCAGGAGAGGAGAAACTTGAACATACGTGTCAGTAGAGGGAACAAGAAGGAGAAGAAGAACTGTGGAACATGGGCAAGCTGGTGGAGTGAGGCTAGGATGGGGATGCAGGGGAGAGGGTAGCCCTGGTTCTTGGAGAGGATAGCCTTGACTCTTTACACTTGGATGGACAGTGAGAGGCATCTAAGCTCCACAAGCAGTTCTCATTATTCGCGGTAGTTAACGTTCCATGAAAGCAACTCGAACGCTGACGTAGTGACTTTGGAGAGCTCGGCTCCTGAGGGAAATGCAAAGTGAATTTTTCTTGTGCGTTTCTTTTTTTCACAACACATTTCGGTCAGACAATTAATATGTAGCTGTATTTGATGTGTGCTTTGGGTTAAAGACACCGTGCTTCACACACACACACACACGCATACACACACACTGTTGACTCTAGCACTGACTTCTTGACCACCATTACCGACCTACCTCTGCAAGGCGTTTGTCTAGCACATGCTATTTTCCCTGCAAGACACACTGTGGCTTAGAAGCCCTAGGCAGCATCTTTGTGGTGCCTTTGTGAACAACGGAAAAGGCAAAACCACCAATAAAAGAAACAAAAATATGAAAAAGCAGAACCCTGTTTACCACAAAGCATACAGTTACTGTGTGACTGCTGAAGCTAAAAAGCCAGGATGTGGGGCTCATTCTACCCTGGGCGCGACGTGAATGTCAGGGCTCAGGTCTTTACTACATTCTGCAGTTCAGGAACGATGGCAAAAGTGTCTGAACACAGGGTGAGGGATTTGAAACACATTTCAGTGAGCAGGTGAACTCGTAAGTAAAAAAAAACATGAATGGCGAGGCTTTGATGGCCTTTAAGTTTGTGGCAAGGGGAACGAAAGTTGAGACATTGATTGTGGGAATCGGGAGACTAACGTTTTCTTTGAAACAAAAGCCAGAAGCTTCTGGGAGGCAGGAAGGCTGGAGCATGGAGCAGGCTTTTGAGGAAGGACCGGCAGTTGGAGCCTATGCTGAGCGGAATGGCAGGGGGTTGGGCAGAGCAGGAGAGGAGACTGGCAGGCACAGCTGAAGGACCAGCTGAGGCAGGAGGAGGCTGCTGGTAGGCTCTTCCCGCCAGGGTGCTTCCCTGCAGCACGCTGTGGAAGCAATTCCCTGGAAGAATTTGCACAGAAGTTTCTTTTCCTCCCCCAGGAGGGAGAATGAAAAGCAGTAAGTAAATAACCCAAACCTTATTTTCATGCACACGAGAAAACAGTGTGTGGGGGCTGGCGGTGTGTGTGTGTGTGTGTGTGTGTGTGTGTGTGTGTGTGTGTGTAGTTCAGTGAACAGTGTGCTTGCCTACTTTATCTGAGACCCAGGACAGCATAAGCCAAGTGTGGTGGCACATACCTGTAATCTCAGCACTTGAGAGGTAGTGGCCAGATGATCAGAAGTGCAAGTTCATCCTTGACTACAGAGTGAGGTGGAGGGCCAGCCTGGGCTATGTGCGATGCTGTCTAAACAAACAAACAAATGCTCCTACCTAGGTATTTTAGCCAGCTACCTCTGTGCCTCATGAAGTAAAGGCGTGTCGTCTTCACGCATCTGCTCAGATCTGGAGCATGGAGCACATTGTTCTACAAGCAACCATTGGGGGCTCAAGAGCTTTAACCAGCATTTCTCTGATTAGAGCCACATGGCAGAGGGAAGCTGGACCCTTCCAGGGAAGGGGAGGAGCCCAGTACAAATGCTGGGGGTGGGGCTGGAGAGATGGCCCAGTGGTTGAGAACACTGGCTGCTCTCCCAGAGGTCCTGAGTTCAATTCTCAGCACCTACATCTCTAATGGGATCTGATGCCCTCCTCTGGCATGCAAGAATACATTCAGATAGATCACTCATACACATGAAACAAAGAAATAAACCTAAAAACGAAATTTTGGGGGTAATGGGTGGAAAGGCACAGGAGAAGACACTGTGGGGGTTGTTGCTGCTTTCAGAGACAAGGTATCCTGAGTTTTGGGGTACAAAGCTTTACTACTTCAAAGGCTGGTCTCAAGACCCATAACATTGACTCTGCCTGCTAACATGATACGGACGCAAAATATCAGATCACATCATAAACCACACAGATCAGAATTGGGCTCACTGTGTCTTCGGGGAACTAGCCTGTCTGCGAGAAACTTTGAGATTGGCCGTCTTACAGGCCCTGCAGGTGAGCTAGGCCAGGCTATAGGCACAAACGTTTTGGGAATTGGGGCTGGGGATGTAGTTCGCCGTTACAGTGCCGGCCCAGTACGTACAAGACTGTGGGTTTGACACCCCACCCTCACCCTCAGCCCTGCAAAACAAAGATATGAGGAGACGGAATATAAGATCGAGGAGCAGTTGATGAGGTGGGAGGCTGAAAACGAAACTGTTTGACTTAGATCACTTCCGTTTCTCTCTCACATGTGTTTACCGGATCAATAACTGGTCATATGTAAAGAGAAGAGACGTAGCGCACATGCGCACTTAAGTGTTGTGAAGAAAAAGGGGCGGAACCTTAGAAAGGGCAAAGAAAACATCGGTTAAGAAAACAAAAGACAAGTCCAGACAGTTTCCTCTGGTTTTTAGAAACATCACTGACAGTATTTGTTTACGTGCTTATTATTATCTTTGAACTAGCGGCTCAGGTAGCCCAGGATGGCCTTAGACATTACTGTGTAGCTAAGGATGACCTTGACCTCCTCATCCCCTGCTTCAGTGCTGTTTCTAGGCATGTATCTCCATTCTCTAACATTTTATTACTGTTTATGTTAAAAGACACCTCCAGGGTCAAGTCTTCAAAGATTGGATTAAAGTCAACAGAAGGAGATTAAAAACAAGTCCCCAGAGTTTAGGAAAGAAACAGAAAGTAAAACTAGCCCAGAGATAAAAATATCTCAGCTAATTAAAAAGCAAAGAGCAACAGCCAGGCAGATCCATCTTTCCGCGCAGGCGCAGTGGTATGCGAGGTGCCGCATTGCGGGGACGTCACCAGCTCTGCGTCCAGGGCTTCATTGTCGAAGTGCCCGTTCCTCATCAAAATCAGGAGCTGATACTCTCGGTGAGGCCTCTGGAGGTTCTGGAGCACTCTGCCAGCAGACAAAGTCAAGTTCCTCTAGCTTCCTATATCAGATGCCTCTTCAAAACACAGCATAGGTGTGTCCAATAAATTCCTGACTTAAAAAAAAATAATTCACAATAGTAGAAAGAAGTTGGGGTGTAGTGACAAAGGGGGAAATCCAGGCAAACATGTTCCATCATCTAAAAGCCACCTCCTGAAAATCCACAGCACTCTATGCAAGTTTTATAAGATCACATTGTCTGTTTTCTTCAACCATATATATGTCCTAACTTTTTAAATCTTCTTCTGGTTAATACATAACGACCTCCTTATGACTGTTAGCAAGTATTCTCTTGTTATTGTAATATTTTTAGAATAGTCTGTCATAATGAAATGCCTTTATTTAAAAAGGACTACTGGGTCCCTGGCTCAGTTTACTAAGTGCTTAGTAAATATTTGTTGAATGACTTACATGAATGAATGCTGAATAGTTGGGTTTTGTTTCTAAATATTTGCGGTTGCAAACAGCACGGTGGCAAACATCCGTTTAGCTAAATCATTAACACGTCCCAATTATTTCCTTAAGAGCAATCCTCAAGAGTAGAATTAAGTGGTTAGGGAGTATGGCCATCTTTAAAACATTTGGAGAGCGTCCAACTCGTGATATCAATCTGCACTTCCATTTACAGTGGAGAACGTGCATATTTTCTTTCATCTTAGTCATATTTGGTATTTTAAAAATATTGTTTTGATTTGAAAGGTTAAATATGGGATCATATTTTTGAATAGTTTAAAATCCTTGGATACTCAATGAGAGTGTACTTTTCCCCCCCACATCCTTTTAGAACATTTATACATCTTACATGAAGCGTTTATGTCTGATGCTCATTTAAAGGTTCTGTTGTTGATCATTTTGTGTGAGTGTGTGTACATCATGCTCATGTATGTGTGTGCATGTGTGTGTGTACGTGTGTATATGCATGTGAAGCCCAGAGAGCAACAGTGAGTGTCTTCCTCAATCATTGTCCATCTTGTTTTTTAAAATTATATCTTAGTTTATATCGCATGTGGGTATATTCACACACATGTACATGTGTGTGCGTGTGTGTATGTATGCAAGTGTACCTCAGGAATCCAGAGAGCAACACAATTATTGCCCATCTTACTTTTTAAAATTACATCATAATTTGTACTATGTGTGTGTGGGGGGGGAGGGCAACCATAGGACAGCTTGCAGGAGCCAAATCTCCCCTTTAACAAGTGATTCCCTGGATTGAGCTCAGGCCATCAATTTTGGCGGCAAGCCCCTTTACCAGCAGCACTACCTCACTAGCCTTATTTTTTGGATGCAGTGGAGTTCGATGATTGAATCTGGAGTTCAGTGATTAGACCAACTGAGCAGCGAGTTTCCAGGACCCACCCTTCATGCAGCCATGCCTGGCTTCTTTACACATGTGCTCTTTCTGGGGAATCGGCTCTCTCCTCTCGCAGTGGCCTGACTTTCTCTGGTCAGATCTGTTGGTCTATATAACTGTGAAAGGCGAGGCCATTCTGTCATAGTGGATTCCAAGCAGCAGGCTGAAAACTCCTCCCAGGATGGTGTATTTTCCTCTCCATGCTGCACCCACACTCTGTGAATCCTGAGGGCTCAGGACCCAGTACATTTTACTGCACAGGGGTCCCCAGTGGGAGGGAGATGTTTCACTTGTCAGTAAATGTCTTGAATGATGCGGAGCCCTTGCAGGCGAAGGACAGCTTGCTGTGACCCGCAGATGCCTGTACCACCGCTGCCAATCTTCAGCCACCCTTGCCGCTTTCCTACCGCCCTGTGTACTGAGTCTTGACTCAGCGAGAGTCACAGTGTCATCACCTCCCTGCCTTTTGGGTGTACAGTCATGAAGAAGACATTGAGCCGTGGGAAAGTGTGCTGCGGCCGAGGCAGTAGGGCCTTTTGGGGCCTTATTTAAATTTTATTCCTCATCTCTACAAACAGTCTAACTTGATTCCAAGAACTAGATTGACTTAATAAGATAGAGGAGACTTAATTCTTTTTTTCTCTTTTTTATAACTTTCTTCCTAAAAATGAAACAAAACCAAAAAAAAAAAAAAAACAGGAAAATCTTTGTACTTTCAATGAGCCCTGTATGGATGCTACTTGTGTTAATTTTGTTAAGATTTATTTTCTTCTTCTTCTGGCTTAAAAGCCAATGAGAGGAATCAGAACAATCACCTGTTTGATCCCATGTTGCCGAAAATACAAACTCTGGGCGTGGTAGCAACATGCCTTTCCCTTCAGGACTGGAGCAACGGACAGGCAGATCTCAGTGGCTGGAGACCAGCCTGGTTCATGGACTGAGTTCCAGCTCCACACTGAGACCCCGTCTCAACAAACCACCACCACCACCACCACCACCAAACCCCACCACCAACAAAAAACAAACGTGATCTGAATTTTATAATTTTTTCCTTAAAACACAATGATATTTCTAAAAAGGTATAGGGAATAAAGTCAGGTTTATTTTTTTGACTTATAAAAGTATGAAATTTTAATGTTTTACCCAAACTTATAGCTTATGGGGTAAGGGGACTCACCATGTAATTCCAGAGTTTATTACTAACAATTGTATAGATTTTTCTGAGGGGGCCATTAACTTGGGACACTCCCTTAGGAGGGATGGGTGGGGAGGGGTGTCTGGGTCATGTGATCAGGGGACCATTCAGGCCTAAGCTGGGGGAACTGGTGGAACTGAAGATTTGGCAGTAACATAAAACATCCTCAATGTCCTGTGTCACTTAGCACACACTGATCAAGGAGCGCAGGGGGCCCAAGACAGCAGCTTTATTGCCAGAAAGTACTGAAGTGTTTCAGTGTTAACAACCTGTGCTATGGGATGGGGGCGGTACCTCATCCCTAGACCTCCACAGGGCAAGCTATACCACACCAAGTTGCTTGGTAAAGATACAGCTGGCCTTTAGGGGGATGAGGCTGGGCTAGGGCTCATTTTCACAGGCTCCGGTTAGTAGACGAAGCAATAGTCTTTTGATTTAGGCCACTGATTCTCAACCTTCCTAAAACTGTGATCCTTCCTAATACAGTTCCTCGTGTTGTGGTGACCCCCCCAACACTAAAATTATTTTCATTGCTACTTCGTAACTGTAGTTTGCTATTGTTATGAATCATCATGTAAATATCTGTGTTTTCTGATGGTCTTAGGTGACCATAGTTGAGAACAGCTGATATAAACCCTCTTCTCTCTCCATCACTTTTTCTTTACACAGTAACTGTCGTGGTAATTGATCTTTGCTATGGACTCCATGGGAAGAAACAGGAAAAAAGTAGCTAGAATAACATGTGTGTTAACATGTGTGTTCTCAGCTTCTCCCCATTGCACTACGTCTGGGATGGAAATAGGATTTGGAGGTCATGGAAGTTGCTGGATGAATCTTCCCAAGTTTTTGGAGGAGGCTTTGGGGAGCAGTGTCCAAGACTTGATGAGTCTAAGGAATGAATAGACTTTGCTAGCTTCTCTGTTGCTTTCTATCCTTAGGTTGTCTAGTGGAGCTTAAAAAAATTATCACATTTATTATTGTGTATGTGTGTGTGTTGTTTGTGTTCATGTGTGTGCACTTGCACACTCTGGGAATTAGTTTCTCTCCTTCCGTCAAGTGGGTTCCAGGCATTGAGTTCAGGTTGTCAGTCTCGGCAGCAAGCACCCTTGTCAGCCGAGCCATCTCACAGGGAGCCCATGGTATTTTAAAAGGCAGACAAAATAAATATCAAGACAGTGAAAATGCAGCTCCCCTTTCTTCACCTGCCGCACCTCTCTTCAGGGACCAGTGGACCCTTAATTGTGCAGTTCTGTGTCCCCGACCCCGTGTGCTTCAGTCTTTTGCAGCTGTGTTCTACTCACTCAGGAAGTAGACTGGCCCTGGACTTTGTAAGTGGACATTTATGGAACATGACAGAGGAGTCAAACCTGGCGGAAATGGACTGCATAGTTGTTTAGAAATGAGATGAACTTCAGAGAAAACAGAGAGAAAGAAAGTAAGGGGCACAGGATCCTGGGAGCTGGGGTGGGGACAGGGCTGCTCCAGGTTGCCCCTTTTCTTCAGCTCCGCCTCACTCATATTTTGGACATCTGAGACGCCTGCACTAGTAATTTTACTGACTTTTTTAGCTAAAAGAAATCTTAGCTAGAACATGTCAAACTCTGGATCTAACCAGTATCTGGGCAACCCTGGCATGCCTGCCCAGGAAACAGGCACTTTTGCCAACTATATGTTTGGTTCAGATCTTGCATATGGTGTGCACAGCATGCTCGCCACGGAGCTGCAGGACAGAGGCTAGCCACACAGGCCTGCTCTGGCAGAGTTTGGTTAGCCACGAAGCTGCTCTTCCTCCAAGACGTCTCAATCAACAAGGCCTCCAACAACTTCTATTCTTTTCTTTTTCTTTAACACTGTCCTCTCATTGCTTGTGTTGGAGGGATCAGAACTGCGAGGGAGCCTTTCATCCCGTCCAGGGAGTTTGTGGGGAGCTGAACCAGGACGACAGGATTTGGAACCTGAGAGGGCGTCTTTTTGTCTGCGGTGGCCTATCGCCACTCAAATCCAGTGTGTAGGTTAATAAGGCTTAAACTTTAAAGGAAGGTTGAACATCTGATTGACAAGCTGGTGAATAAGAGTCCAGGGGGGAAGTTCTGGGCTTGGAAACTTCCCCGTTTCCTGAGATGCAGTGGAATTTTAAAGAGCCCTTGTCTTAAACAGAAGCAAACGCCTCACCTCGAGAGGTTTGGCGGCATGGAAATGCCCAAGTGTCCCTGCTCAGTTTCCAGAGGCCCCAAGACTGGCATTTGTTTAATCAATAGCTATTGTCTATTGTCCTCAAATTGAAGAGTGGCTGGAAGCACCCATCTCAAGTCAGAATTATCAGCTGGAAATGCATTCTCATGATTCAAGATGGTTGAAATGACTTGTAAGAACACTTACAGGCTTAGAGAGAGAGCACTTGGCTTTTTTGGGGTGAGTCGTATATGAATGTGTGTTACCTTTAGAACTGACAGTTGCTGAACGTAGGGTTGTATCGATTGTTGTTTTTCCTACTAGGTCTAAAGTTTGTAATGTGCTCTGACGTGGTGAACATTTCACGAGTTGCTCCTGAGTTTCCCAAACAACATGAAAACAAACCTGAGACTTCCATCCAGGCATTCTGTGAGCATGAGCTATGACCCCCAGCAGCCTCAGACTGTGACTCTGGCTGCAGACCTCAGTATTCGCTTTTGGCAGAAGAGATGGTCTACTGTCATCTTGGATAGATAAGGTGAGTTTGGTTTAACACCAACCCCCCCCCCAATAAGGTTTTAGGATGGAAAGAACATACGCCCTCCCTTAACAATTGATTTTTACATATCTGTAAAAGTGTAGTCTCTCTCTCCCCATCCTAAAAGTAGTTATCTGTGTCTCAATTTCTCATTTTTAGTATTATACTAGGAATATTTTAGTATGGCTTGAAAATTACTGTGTCTGATAGAACCTATTATTTATATATGTGGCTATGTGGATGGCCATTTTTCCCTTTGAGAATATGTAAAATGTTTGGCATCTTCTCAGTTATGGCTGAAATGCACTATGTTGTATCATCCATATCATTTTCGGCAATGAAAACCTGGGAAAGAACATAAAGACCTTTGCCACCTGTTATCCCAGAAGTCCCCACAATGGGAACTTGTTCAATGATGTCATCAGAATTTTATTTTGCTTTATTTACTACTGTGGAGCATTGTGCATGATGGATGCAGGCTTGGGGACACATGTGCACAGCGCACGTGGAGGTCGGAGAATTTCATGAAGTTGGTTCCCTCTTCCCACCAAGGATTTAACTCAGACCATAAGGCTTGAGCCATCTGAATCTTAGAGTAGCAGTAACATTTGACTGTGTCAGCCCTGGAGGCCAGCAGATTCTCAGAGAGTTTTAGTGACTTGTGTGTGTGTAGCCAAACACTGCAGTTGAATTGCTCTTCTCTGAGCTTTCTTTTCTTTTTCTTTATTTAAAAAGTTTATTCTTCACTCATACATTACATCTCAACCACAGTTTCCCTTCCCTCCTCTCCTCACAGACCCTCCCCACAACCACCTGTCCTCGATGCCCCCCCCCAATCTACCTACCTCTCTTCAGAAAAGAGCAGACCTCTAGTGATATCAACCAAACATGGCATATCAAGTTACAATAAGACTAGGCACAAACCCTTGTATCATGGCTGGATGATGCAACCCAGGAGGAGAAAAGTGTCCCAAGAGCAGGCAATAAGAGACCCTCCAGCTCCCACTGTTAGGCGTCCCACAAGAACACCAAGCTACAGAACCCTAACACACATTCAGAGTGCCTAACTCAGATCCATACAGGGCCCATGAGTGTGCCTTCAGTCTCTGTAAGCCCCGATTAGTTGATTCTGTGGGCTGTGTTCCCATGCTGCCCTCAACTCCTCTGGCTCCTACAATCAATTCTTCCTCCTCCTCTTTGGCAGGGTTCCAAGCTCCCCCTAATGTCTGGCTCTGGGTCTCTTCATTTGTTCCTATCAGTTGCTGGATGATACTCCCTGATGACTGGACTAGGCACCATCTACGAGTATAATAAAATATCATTAGGAAACATTTCACTCACTTTTTTTTTTTTTTTTGGTCACACACCCAATCTTGTCTTCTTTGATTTTTCCTGAGCTAAGTGGCCTTTAGCCTGTGTTTACAAACTATCTGTATTTCCCGTTGGGAACATCTCTGTCCTCCGGCCTACTGTATATACTGGGTATCTCCTTTCCACCTTCTCTGCTGTGTGGGCTGTCTTTTATTCTGTTCAGCTAAGATGCTAGAAGCCAATCTTAGGGTCCACTCCCCAGATCAGTCCAGGAGTCTTGCTTCCCCAGGCAGAGAAAAGCGAGTCTGCTAAGCAGGCGCTCCACGGCAGAGGCAGGCTGCTCCGTGGAAGAGGCTCACACCTGAAGTAGGCTTGGCTCTACTTTGCAGGGCTATGTTCTTCCTGTGCTTTAAATAGCCACTTTCCCGAGGCCAGGATGGATTGGATGAAAAGCTGCTGAAGTCAGCAAAACTCTGGCCAAACACCCAAACTCGGCATGTGTAGACAGCCTTGCCCTTGGATGGTTTGGAAGCTTCTGGATGCTGAACCATTTTTGCTCTCACTTGCCCACTTGAAAGGAAAGGCAGAGGCTTAGAGAAAATAAGACATAAGTCAAAGGGGTAGTCACTAATAAACAAATCACTGATTGATCAGTTGATTCAGTCATTGAGCTAATAAGGTCTGTTATGGATAATGCCACCAACTAGTGACTTCTGCTTTGTGGGACTTGTCATGTACAAGGCTCTCTCCATGTGTGTCTGTGTGATACAGTATCTGTGAGGCACATCTTACCCTGTCCAGTTCACCCAGGAAAGTGACCCAAAGAGTACAGAGATAACTTTCTGAAACTGAATGTCATTCATCCGTGAAACTTCACAACCATTGACTTTCGGTCATGTTCCAGATGCTGTGCTAAACCCAAGAGAAAAAAGAAGTCAGTGTGTGTGTGTGTGTGTGTGTGTGTGTGTGTGTGTGTGTGTGTGTGTGTGTGGTGATTTATAGATGCTTAAGAGTTTAACAGGGCAGATCCATGGAAACTTGGAAAGAGCATAAGAGCATGGTGAGAAGTCGGATATAAAACCAGGCCACAGGATGCTTGGCAAGTCTGGAGGCAGGCTCCTAGTCCAACACTGGTCATCTGGGACACTTCTTGGAAGAGGTTGCCTTTGAGTGATGTGTCTTTAAGAGTGACTATATAAGATTAGGTGGGGATGGAGAGATGGCTTGGCAGTTAAGAGCACTGTCTGCTCCTCCAGTGGACCCAGGTTCAACTCTCAGCACCCACATGGTAGCTCACAGCTGTCTTTAAAGCCAGTCCTAGGGGATCTGACACCTTCACACAGACACACTGCAGGCAAAACACACCAGTGAACACAAAGTAAGAAAAAAAAAACATGAAAGCATGAAGTTAAAAAATAAAAAGAAATTTATTTGAAAAAATAAGATTAGCCGGGCGGTGGTGGCGCACGCCTTTAATCCCAGCACTCGGGAGACAGAGGCAGGCGGAGCTCTGTGAGTTCTAGACCAGCCTGGTCTATAAGAGCTAGTTCCAGGACAGGCTCCAAAGCTACAGAAAAACCCTGTCTCGGAAAAAAAAAAAAAAAAAAAGAAAAGAAAAGAAAAAAATAAGATTAGGCAGGTTGAGGAATAGCGTGAACTTTGAATAGTTACAACAAATTGTAAACTGCAGGTTAATTCCTAATTAAATTAAATTAAATTAAAATTCCTAATTTTAGATTGCAAGTGAAATTGTCTCCATACCTCTTTGTAAGGGAACTAATCTTCCATCAATTTTAGGCACAAAACAAAACAAAGCACAAACAAACTCTTACCAGCTCTGAGTTTCTCTTGTTTTAAAGACATGAGTCAAACATGGCGTGTGAGGTAAGAACCTAGCGGAACCCATAAGACCCGCCAGTGAGTGAGGTAAAAGCCTGGCAGAAGCCATAAGACCCGCCAGTGAGTGAGGTAAAAACCTGGCGGAACCCATAAGACCCACCAGTGAGTGAGGTAAGAACCTAGCGGAAGCCGGCTCACCCACCAGTGAGTGAGGTAAAAGCCTAGCGGAAGCCGGCTCACGCCAGCTCACCCACCAGTGAGCCAAAAGCAGACACCGGAAGAGCAGATGTTTTGGGAGTTAGGAAGGACAGCCGGGATGAGTGACCATTGAATAAAATAGATGGAATTAGTTGGAGAAAAAGTGCCGTTCTGGGTAAGCCAGGCAGAGTCAAAGGCTCCGCCCTTCTGAGCAGCAAATGCCAAAGCCTGGGTTTTGAGAGGGATTTTCAACCCAATATATAGGGGGAAACATAGGAAGATCAGTGTGCACATGTCTATTGTGATTAGGATCCCAGATAACTCACCAACATGGATTTTCAGGAATCAAAAATAAGAGTATTACCTATCTGGGCTTGGACAGTTATGACAGAAAGCGTCCTACAAATCTGCAAGGCTTGTCACATCCTTCCCAGTTTGTGTCCTTTTCTTGGTCTTGTTCCTTGGACCTGTTATTTAGCCTGTGTTTGAGATTGTTTCACTCTGGAGTATTGATTTGTTAATTAATTGGCTGCTAGTGAGGAGGAATCTCTATACTGCTCTGTCACCAGCGAGTGCTGTACCCTTGGGTGGAAGAATAGAAAAATCTCAGTCTTGTGACATCTTCCTAAAGCTCTCCAGTGTGTCCCTGCTGACCCTTCTGTCTTTGTTGGTTTGTTTGTTTCTATTATTTTTGCACTCAGGAGATAGAGTCAAGAGGATCTCTGTGAGTTTGAGATGGTTTACATAATGAGTTCCAGGACAGCCAGGACTATCTGGAGAGACCCCGTCTCAAGAAACAAAACACAATTATGTGTCAGTTGTGATTGGCTACAGACCTGAACACTAATGCAAAACAAAAACAAGTGTCCATCACTCATAAGCTTATTCAATTAATGTGAATGTATATATGTAATATATACATGCTCATATATGCACATATATTCACACAATTGAATAAGCTCTTGTGTGATGGATACACACACACACACACACACACACACACACATATATATGTATACACATCCACACATACATCCACACACACATAACACTCAATGGCTCTCCTGAATTCCTATGCCAGAAGAAAGCACTGTGTGGGTGAAGGAGGTCATTTGCTCTGTGTGACTGTATTGAGCTGAGGATGACTTGATTCGAATTGAAGAGGAAAAGTCTAAGAGGACCGGGATGCGTGTGAGAGCAATGGTCATGAGGAGAATATTAAAGTCCTTGAAGCTCTGTAGCCACTACATGTTAACTGCGTTTGTAAATTATGGCTTGCCTAGTGGGGACTGGTTATTTCATAATTTCAAATGTTTTGAACTATTTCAATAATGATTGTTGCTTAAAGTGTACTTGAGTAAATGTCCGCCATATGTGAGATCTTTGCCAGAAATTTTGCACTCAGTAGGTACAGCAGCCCTGTGAGGCTGGCCTTCAGTTCAGGTTGTGGGCAAGGAAGCAGGCTCTTAGGGCAGTTGCTAGAGGCAGAATTCAGGCAAGCTCCTAGTAATGATAAAGCACATGGTCTCTCATATTCCAGGCATCTTTTATTAACCTCCTCCAAGATAAGGAGTCTAAGCCTCCCTTCTTTTTCCCTCCCTCACTCCCTCCTTCCTTCCCATCCTTCCTGCCTGCCACTGGACAACGTAGGGCCAAAGAGATGGCTGATTCTGTAGTCATTCTATACCCGGGCACAGATTGGGAAAGTACAAACAAAACCTTAATGAAAAGACCAATTCTCAGGGGGAATTATTGAAGACCAATCACTAAAAAGTCTCTGTAGTGTCTGAGCATGACTCAGCCTATAGACTTAGAGGAGAATGTTGGCAGTCCATGAGATTTCAGGGACAGGAATCTGAAACAGTTACCCATGGTTATCAGGACTGTATAGTTCATTTTAAATTGGTGACTGCTCCTAGCATGGATGGGTTGCCAGAGATTTAAATGTTTTATCAGCATTGCCAACATTTGATCTGTTGTTTTATTTTAAAAGTCCAAAGGCCATACATGCATAAATGTAATAGGATCCAGACTTTGCTGGTGCAGTTGGAAACTGACCTGGATTGTTGAGTCAGATGAGCCCGGGAAGATACAGGTTTCCATATACCTGAGCCAAGAGGGAGTCAAAGACCCCTCAAGCCAAAGACTTCAGAGTCTTGTCTTTGATTCTCTTTGTGACAAAAACTTACCATCTCCATTCTCCTAATGCCATTGATTCATCGATGTCTCCCAAGGACTCATGTAGTGAAGCTTGGGTCCCCAGCTGATGGCACTGTAGGGATGGGAATCTAGTTAGAAGAAGTGGTTTATTATGAGGATGCCCTTGAAGGATATCATTTATCTCTGGACCTTCCCACTTCCTGCCACCATGACAGGAGCAGCTGCGCTCTGCCACATGTTCAGTTTTGTCTCCAGCCCAAACTGATGGAGCCCAAGCGACCATGGATTGAAACCTTGAAGCCATAAGCCAAAATACCCTTTCCTCCATTGCATTACTTTACTGCAGGCATTTTGTCACAAGCGGGAGATCTGATTAATTCACATCCCCTGGTCCTTCCATGCCTTTCCCTTACTGTTTCCTTAAGCATTTTCTGAACATCTTCTCTACCTAGGAGTACAACACAAATTCTTTGCTCTTGAAGGTCTTACACGCTACTCATGTCATAATAAAAGTGCCACCGGATGATGTGGAAACACTAAGGAGGGGCCTTCAATCCACCTCCGGGTGATAGTGAGCTTGATTTCAAGGAATCTGTTGGTTGATTGACTGCATGCAAAGGAGAAAAGAGAATATTCAGAAAAGGGGGAACACACAGACTTGTCATAGATGGTCCAGAGGAACTGGGTATCTTGTTAGTGGGAGAAATCATGGATGGGGCTATAAAAGGAGAGAGCTGAATTTTCTTCTCTAGGCAACAGGGAATCAATTAAGTAAAGGTTTGCCAGTGTATGGTGCTTTAGGATGATAGCTAGGGCTGCTTATCGGTGCTGATGTGGAAGGCAGAGTTCAAGGGAAGAGAACAGTGAGGAGGGAAACACTGTAATGTCTCATCCACTAGGGCATCCTTCGGATGGATTGAGGGAATGATGCATTAATAATGAAACCAAAGATATCCTCAAGTACCGGTGAGCATCAGCATCCATGTTCTGAGGGCATGGACTGGTGCTAAAGCTTACTGCAGTCTTCAAAGGATGGCATTAAGGACATCTAGCTAGTCAGATGTGGTGGCACATGCTTGAATCTCTGGACTTGAGAGGTGGAGGAGTTCTATGCCAATCTCAACTGGACCGTGAGTTCTAGGCCAGCCTGGAATACATGAGACCCTACCTCAAAACAAAACAAACTACTACCATCACCAGCATGACCATCAATAACCAGTATGGCTCTTTTGCCATCTCCCACGAGCTTCGGAATCTCTATAGAGAGCCCCGCAAAAGGCAAGCATAGTAGCTCAAAGGTAGCTAACCCTGTGAAACTAGGCAGATGTTTTTTAGGCTCACTATTGAAGCACTTCCACGCTTATAATGGATCTTCTTCTTCTTCTTTTTTTTTTTTCCAAAAGTAATTATCCACTTAGCTGCTCCAGTGAGAGCTTAGACCACTGTCAACTCCTGGGGTGCAGGAGCAATTTATTTCCCTCTACAAACTGTGGGCACACTGCTCTTTGTTTAGACTTCCTGTTCATTGCCCCTCTCCCGAGGGTCTATGGGTTTTGCATTGAATTCTCACATGCAGCTACCAGACTCCCCACGGTAGCATCATCCTCATTTTAAACAGGAGAAAGCAAATCATGCCAGCTAAATCTGCAATTCACAGGGACCGTAAGCTGTAGAAGCGGGCCGCTAATGCAGCATACTGTGTCTTTGGGGCTCATGAGGCCTATATGACAGCTAGCTGTCTTGTGAATTCTGGGAATTCTCTACTTCCCATCTTGACATAGGAGTGCCGAGACTACAGGCATGCGTTCTGACTGGCCACACATGGGTCCTGGACACTCTCATGGTGATGGCTTTACCTACTCAACTATCTCCCCAGCCTTGACTTCTATCTTTGGCACACGCCATCTGTGCTGGCTGGTCTTATGTCAACTTGACACAAGCTGTTCACAAGGAGTGAACCCCAATTGAGAAATGCTGCCATAAGATCCAGCTGTAGGGCATTTTCTTAATTAGTGATTGATGGGGGAGGGCCCAGCACATTGTGGGTGGGGGCACACATGGCTAGTGATCCTGGGTTCTATAAGAAAGCAGACTGAGCAAGCCAGGGGAAGCAAGCCAGTAAGCAGCACCCTCCATGGCCTCTGCATTAGCTCCTGCCTCCAGGTTCCTGCCCTGTCTGAGCTCCTGTCCTGACTGACTTTAGTGATGGACTACAGTGTGGAAGTGTAAGCTGAATAAACCCTTTCCTCCCCAGCTTGCTTTTGGCCTTGGTGTTTCATTGCAGCAATAGGAACCCTAACTAAGACAAGTTGGTGTCAGGACAATGGGCATTGCTGTGACAGACCTGGTCATGTTGTTTTGAGGAGGATTGTGGAGGGACTTTGGAACTTTGGGCTAGAAAAATCTCTGAGTGTAGAGAGCAGTGCAGACGATGGAGGCCTGGCTTGTGAGATTTCAGAGGGAAGCAAAGACTCTACCAGGATCTTTGTGTGAAGCTCCGTGGTCCTGGTTAGCTGGGGCTGAAGAATCAGCTGTGATTAACAAGATATCAGAACCACTAAAGTGAAACCTTGGCTTTGCGGGGATACTCAATGCTGATTGGTTAGAGCTGAGAAATTAGCCACGATTAAGAAGAGACCAGCATCACTGGGAAGTGTTTCCTGAGAGCACACAGAAGCTGTGTTCCAGAGGCAGCCAAGCTTCTATTATGCCACAGGCTGGCAGCCGGACCTGGTAGTGTAAGAGTCACCCAGGTAGTTCTGGTTGTGAAGGCGTGTATGGGTCACGGAGAGCAGCTGAGACTTGGCGCTGTGGGAGGCCAGGGGAGGCCATTGGTGAAGCTGCAGCCTCAGTGGCGGTTGAAGGCCCAGGACTGAAGGGTTATGCGGAGAAGTTGAGGCTTGGCATGGTGAAGAGAGCTCATGAGAGGCTGTTGGGAAAGTGAAGCCCAGTTGCAGCAGAAGACCTCAGTGTTTCGGAGATGCCAGTGCCATGGAATGAACACTAAGAACTTCAGCGGTGGTGGAGTGGAGCCAGCCAGAGCCCAGAAGGCGAGCTGTGTGTGCTGCAGAGGCGGATGGAGAAGTGACCCAAGCCCTTTGGAGGAGCCCATGAAACAGTGGATCCCAGACATTGTACGTTCTGTCATTCACACTGTTGGCAGTGTGGTTTTGCTTTGATCAGATTGTGACGGTGCCCTGGTTCCTCCCTCTTGAGGTAAGAAAGAACTTATTTTTGATTTTACTGGAACCCACAGCTGAGTGACTTCGAATTTAAATACTTTTGATTCTTAAAAGAGATTGGTTATTTTTAAAGTGACTGAACTTTTAATGTGTTTGAATTTGTAAAGATTGTGGGACTTTTAAAGTTATTTATGATGTGAAAGTTATTATTTTAATGCGAGATCTTGGGGATGAATAAGAAAGGAAGGGTTTTAACTTAGAGATGCAGTTGTGTGTCAGGTTGGCAAGGGGTCAATTGTGCTCGCTAGTCTTATGTCAACTGGATACAAGCTAGAGTTATCTGAGAGGAGGAAAACTCACAGCTGTGATGCTTTAACAACAGAAGGTGCCTTGGCAGGGTGCAGCCAAGGCGCTCCACAAAGTCACACCATGCAACAGATCCCACTTGAGAATTTTATTAGCGAGGATTGCAGAGGTGGTCAAGAGAGAAAAAGAGAGGTGGGGAGGGGTGGGAAGAGAAGAAAGCAGGGAGAGAAGGCATTTGCTTTTAATAATGGGATATAGTGTCTGTGCCTAGGGAGAGGGCACGAGGCAGTAGCAACAGTGTAGCATTTTGGTGACTGATAATGACATATCCTGCTGCCCTTGGTTCCTGAGTGCAGCCTGGTGGAAATGCCCGAGTGCTAATAATAGCCTTAAGGCATTTTCTTAATTAATGATTGATGGGGAGGGTGAAGATTCAGCCCGTGGTGGGTGGTGTCAGCCATGGCTGGGCTGGTGGTCCTGGGTTCTATAAGAAAGCAGACTGAGCAAAACATGTGGATCAAGCCAGTAAGCAGTAAGCAGGACCCTCCAGGTCCCTACCCTGTTTGAGTTCCTGTCTTGACTTCCTTCAATAACGGACTACAATGTGGTCATGTAAACCAAAGAAACCCTTTCCTCCCCAACTTGCATTTGGTCATGGTGTTTTGTTGCAGCAATAGAAACCCTATCTGAGAGATTAGCTATGGTCTCTGCTCAGGGGCACATAAGCAGGAACTTACGTGAAATGCAACAATGCAGGTAAAATACTCAAAGGACCCATTCCAAATGGATGGTCAGTGCTGTTAGGTCTTGAACTCAGGACAAATGGTAACTGAGGTGTCTATTTAACATTTGAAAGCAGATGCTGGCCCTAGTGGCATCTTGGCCTTGCCAATACCTGTTGCAGAGTCTTTCTGGCTGGCATACTCTCCCACCTTGAACATCTCCAGTTCCTGAACTTCATTTCCCTTTCCCAAGCTTCTGTGATTCCTACGAAACTCAGCCATTTTGGCCACCTTGGTTGAGTTGTCTTGATTCTCTTGGTCTCTGGGTTCCCAGGAGCTGTCATAGCCTCATTTGTTTTTCTTTCAAATACATTGTGCCATTACCACAAGAATTGTCACAATCAATCCTCCGAGCCTCAGGTGATCCCAGAATTTCCAGGCGTGTGTGTGTGTGTGTGTGTGTGTGTGTGTGTGTGTGTGTGTGTGTGTGTGTGTTGGGGGGGTCAACTTGATGGAGATGGTCTGTTGAGTAAAATGTCATATGCCCATCTTGGGAGAAAGCACTGGCCAGTATACACATACATACATACATAATACACCCCCACATATATATGGTATATATAGATTAATTTATTCCCCAACTAGAAAGTGCACATCAAGATTTGAACTCAGGCAGTGGCTCCAGGTCCACACTTGACTGTCTTTACCCATGTTTTTGTGTTTATGACCATGTTTGGAGCAAGAATAACCTGAGTGATTAGAGACCTAAAGGGGACAGGGAGAATTTGTGCTTCACTAATGCCTTCGAAGGGATTGCTTTTCATGTAAGATTTCAAATGGCACACATTCGTTCTGAATGATTAACTTTGTAGAGCTGGGATAACACAGATTTTTTTTGAGTAATATAAACAAAAACGAGATGTTAATTAAATAGTTACTTTTAAGAGCTCAGTCATTTACTAGCTTGGAAAAAAAAAAAACCTAACCATTGCATTATCGTTTTGCCATTAGTTTGAATATTCCTAAATAGAAACATGAAGATGGAATGCTTTTATTGGGTGTTTAGATTTACATAAACTTATCAACTGGGCTGGCTGGCTAATATCCCTTTTGTCATCTAAGCTTTATGTCACCATAAACTCATGAAGTTATCCCCATGGCCGAGAACAATGCTCAGGGATGCTCTGTAGCTTGCCCAAGCACATCTGGAGTCCAGAGACCCGGAGTCAGGGTCTTTCTGTTTTATCATGTGCTCGTCTGAGCAGACAAAAAGACTTTCATTTTAAAGCCAGCGAACATTCACAGTCTTGATGTTCATTCTCCACACCTTGCGGCTAGGACATTAAGCCCATGCTCGACATTGACCAAGACACCAAGGATATGCCTAGAGGGTAGAGCAATTCTCAAATACTTTCAGTCTCCAATTACTTCATATGTGGGCAATTAGGACAATAGCAGTTGGCAGAGATGGGGCAGAGGAGAGAGATGTTATTGACACATATTCATGGGGTCACAGTGGTGATATCTAGAGGGTGGCATGTGAGCATAACTTAGAATCGGGAATTGAATCAGGCAGCTGTCTGATATGCTCTGCCAGGATTGGAAGAATTGGGAGAGTCTGATGGGTCCAAGTCTACAAGCATTCAGGGAAAATGATCACTGATCACTGAGGAGTTGGAAATGTTGGTAGGGAAGTTGGGTTTTGGCCAAGGGAATGTGGGTAGGGAGCAATAGGTCACAGAATTAGCCCTAAAATACACTGGAAGGTTTTCTAAGCATAATGGGGACATGAGTTCTGTGGAGAAATTAAACTTCTGAAGCAGGGCTGGTCCGGCCTTTCTGTGATAATGGAAGATTTTTTTTTTCTTTGCAAATAACCATCCTCTTTAATGTAGTGGCCAATATTTAATTTGTGGATAATGTAACTAAGGGACTGCACTTTTTTTGCTTTATTTAATTTATGTAAATTTAAACTTAAATTGAAGTGTGTGGCTAGTAACAACCGTGTTGGATGGAATTGCTCTACTTAAAGAAGTATGGGCTAGATGATGTAGATTAGTGGCTAGACGGTTTGCCTCATTTTCACAAAGCCCTGAGACCTACTCCAAGAATTCATGAGTCAAGCAATAAAGATGTATGCTATACTCCCAGCACTTGGAAAATGGTTGCATGGGGATCAGAAGTTCAAAGTTTCACTGGGCTACACATAGACCCTGAGGCCAGACTTGATCAGTCAATTAAATTATATTAAAAAGCAGAAAATATTCTAAATCCATTTTTTATCAGGGGCTTGTCAACAACTGTGATGGTTAAATTATAAGTGGAAGAAATCTTCCTGATGGATTCACAGGTACCACCTGAGTTAAGATGGGTAAAACAGCAGAAGAGAACACCCCTGGTTAATCTTAGATAAGTATCCACAATCAGTATTGTAAGGAAAGTTTATTCAAAGTACTGTTGGGTGATGGTGTCCACCAGGTCGTTTGGCCACTGTTGTCATTTGGGAGTGGGCAGGAAGGAAGAGGTTCCAAAGGCAGACAAAGGAAAATTCATTTCTATCTGGTATTTGGAATGTTCACCCTAAAAGAGTGAGTATCCCATTCATTAACATGATAATTTATTACAAGGTCAACTGAAATTTCAAGTTCATTATGAAGCCAGGAAAATAACAACAACCACCCCCCCCCCAAAACCTGGGGAAAATACATAATTGTTTTACAAGTCGAGACTAACCCTAGCAATGGCCAGCAGTAGCAATTCCACCTCAGAAAGCCTCACCCAGCGACAAGTATGATCTTCAGGGTCTCATCCTCTGTCCCCCAGACAATACCTCTTCAAGAGGGAGCCGCTGGTACCCAGTGGTGAAAAGGGTAAGGCTTTCTTTGTGTTTCCAGGGAGATGGGAATGGGTCTTGTTTCCTTTTGCAGGAAGCCTGAATTTCAGAAGCAGGGGAAGCAAAGGCTGCAGGGTCTTAAGATTCTAGAAACCTCACAGCCTCTGAGGTTCGCATGGCCTCCTGGGCTCCGTGAGTCTTCCCAGGAACAGAAGTAGCTTTTTCCAGGCCTGCAAATGGAACCGTTCTCTAGCACAGAAGAACATAATAAGCATTTCATGCCTTAATTTTTTTATAATTTTATATTCTGGGAGTAACAGTGGGGATGGCACGACTTTATTATTATTAATTATTATTATACTATTACAGTTTTCCAGCCTGCCTCTTTGATATTTACAAGTTCAGACAGCGTGTGGTTTCTAAGCCAGATTTCATAACCTTAAACTACCTTCCCACTTGGCTTTCGTCCATTTTATTCTGTTTTAGATCTTGTTTATGTTTGGCTTAAGTAACGAATTGGCGGTGGAGTTTATTTTGCCACATGGATGGAAAGTATCAGACGAAGACAGAGTTCTGGATGGCGTCTACATCGAAGCAGAGCTACAAAGCTTGGGTGTCAGTGCTTGCCAGCCCCTGGCTGGTGGTTGGCTGAGTCCTAAGATGCCCACTGAATTCTGCCTGATCCCTATCAAGCGCCTCGTGAGGCTGTAAGCTTCATGTCTACAGTCTAGTGTCTCTGTCCAAAATACAGAGAGTCTCTTTGCTACCAGATCTGGCATTGAGAGCCACACATCCTAAGTGCATATGTGTGTGGCCTGATGTGAAATAACATGAAAAGCAACTCTAAAAGCACACGGTTGAGGATCTTAGGTGTCAGGCTGAGTTTATACCTTTCAGAACAGAGCAGTGTGGTTCTGGAGACAGCACTGAGACCATATGGAAAATTGCTACAAATGTGTCCTAGAGCAACTGTGTGTAACAGTGAGAGGATGGATTCCACCATGATGCCTTCAACAGGTCTTTCAGGCACCTCTGAGCTGCTCTTAGCCTATGAACCCCTGTTGTGAGGAATAGGAGCCTGAAGAAACGTGCGAGGCAGTGAGCAAAAGGGTCATGTGTGTGCATTTAGGAATTTCTCCAAAATGGGAGAAACACTGGAGACAGCTGTGCAGAGTCAACCAACCTAATTGCAGAATGTCTGTAAGGATATGGTGAGAGTCTGACCAGGATGTAGCAATGGGGGCTAGATCAAATCCATCTAAAAGATGGCAAGAAGATTGAATTTACAGTGCTTGGCCACTGATATTTATTGAGTTATGAGGGTAAGAACTCAGAGATGACTCCGAGCTTCTGTTTTAGGTAGACACCAACCTTATTTAACAAGATAGAAAACATTTTAAGTCCCCACCTTTTTTTTTTCTTCAAACAAAAAAAAAAGCCAGAGAATAATAATTCAATATACAGTTGTATTTGTGTGGTTTGGTCTGCTTGGCCAGAACTCTGGAGGAAGGATTCTGTTGAAAGGTTGATAATAAAGTATTGACCACAATGTCATGAGCACAGCGAGGCTTATTGAAACCACATGCCTCCTGAATGGGAATGCATGTTATGACGGGTCTGTCTTCACTTCTCTTGGGCACCTGCATTTTTAGCTAAAGACTTGACTGTGAAGATTTTCCTGAGCCTGCGCACAGAGAAAGCCCTGTTAGCACATGGTACCAAGGGCCGGATTGTGTGAATATAGTCTTCACCATGCCATGTCAGGTCTTTGACACTGGCAACTGTGCCAACACCAAGGATGTGGTTTTGACCATGGTCTGTATAAATGCAGGTATTGAGCAGCTATGCAAAAGAATGGTTATTCTGTGTGGTCATAGACTTCAAAAGGTCAGAGCATAGCAAGGTCACAGCATTTGATGGCAGAAAGAGACCTCAGTAAGCCATCAAACCTGCTTATTTCATAGATGGGAAAATTAAAGCTCAGAGTTGTTCTAGACGAGGGACCCCTTTCAGGGTAAATACAGGATGCTTTGCTCCATGATTGCTTGGACACAACCTCTAATTTTCTTGCATATCTCACTCAATGGCAGTGATAAGGGTGAACATGGATCAAGCACACTAGGTAGGCACAACAACACAGATTTTTTTTCTCCGAACACTGGGGATTGGAATTCCTTCGGTAGTAAATGGAAGTACAGAAGTTAAGACTGGGATCTTGTTAAATTTTATAAGTGGGAATGTGTCCTATTGGTCATCATTTGGATTTAGAGGTGTAAGGCTTCCCATAGACTTGCTTGGTCTCCAGTTGATAGTGCTCATTTGGCTTCTATGTCAATCTCATCTCTCCCTAGTCCTTGCTTCTTGTTTGTGGATACTATATCAGCTTGATGCTGTCCTGTGTCCCCATCAATGATCTCCTGCTCTGCATAGAGCTTGTTCCCCATTAGATTACAGGCTCCAGGTGGTCATCTTGTACACAGTCATCCATGGACCTGACACCCAGCCAGTGCTAGATGAATGCTTTTTTGAGAGAAGGAGTAGGTGGAGGCATGTGAGCTTTTCAAGAGCAGTGGCCATCCCATTCGTCCCCAGACCTCAGGTTCTGGTGGCACCATCAAAAGTTTTTTGAAGTAGAAGTGAAAAAGAAGAATATTCACTTCTGGGTCTTGGGTTCACAAAGACTTAGCTTGTTCAGGTAAAGAGGGCAGTTGCCTTAGAGAAAAAACGGTAAAGAATTCCAAGGAAATATTAGGGTGAGCTTGCAGAGGGATGAGGAGAAGAATGAAGGACACCTCTGTTTAGTTTATGCACTGCTCAGCCTGCCTTCCTCTGGGGTGCGCCGGTGACCAGGCCACCAGCTGAGGTACTTCACAACACCAGTACATGGCTGGCACACTGTAAATGATACTTGTGAGAAATGCCAAGAGTTTGAATATTTGTCCAAGCCTTTCCTCTAAGCTAGTTCCTCTAAGAGTTTTGGTCATAAAGTAGATTATCATGAAGCTGGAGAAAATTGGCATTCTGGGGGATGGGGATGGTGGGGGTGATTGTGCAGATGGCAAGGAGCAAGAGGAGTCTCAACCTGATCACGGACCCGTTGTTAGCTGGCTGTGGCTGCAATGCTAAGGATCCACAGAAGTAGCCCAGGAACATCCTTTCCTGGGGGCTTCTCTGCATTCAAGGGACCAGAATGGTGCTCCCTAGGAGAAATTACTAACTACCAGTAACAGTGGGAGCTCCAAGAAAAGCCCCAATGCAGAGGCACAGAGGCACAGAAGCCCAAGGGTCATTGAATGGACGTGGTTGGGGAAAAGCCCGTTTCCCCTCACCCTTGTAGATGATAGCTTGCTATCCAAAAAGATAGCCTCAAAAGTTCTGCCCACATAAAGTGTGCCCTAGTTTAGAGCATGTGTGTTTGTAGGTGGCCAAGGGATTGGCCAAAGTAATCAGGCCGAGGGGCAGAAATGGGAGCTGACTCCCTTGGGTCTGTGCTCCCATTGTCTCATCCCCTCACCTGAGACTCAGTAAGTAGCCTTTCAGAAATCAAGATTAGGAAGAAAAAGGCCGGCAGCGCCTGGAGAGACTGTTCACAGCACACTTTACCTACCGGTGGGCTGCCGAGCTGTGTGGTCCCCGGGAAACCCTTTCAAGGCTTCATCTTTTGTATGTGGAGAGGATGGTGATAAAGCATCCCTGCTCCGGTGGACCCTGAAGGAAAGTCAGTGGTTGAAAAGAGCACGTGAGTAGCTTGAGTGGGGAGGCAGCCACGGAAGGTTCCCTGTGGCCTGCCAGCCTCTGTGAAAGCTGGGCTGTGTGACCCAGTGCTTTGGTGACCATGTCACTCCATTCACATATTGGTGTGTACACACACACGTGTGTGTGTGTGTGTGTGTGTGTGTGTGTGTGTGTAAGTGTGTTTGTACTTAAGTGTGTAGGTGTTCAGTCCTGCAACCAGGGCTTGTGGGAGGGATAGACAATCTGGTCACTGGAGGTTTTCTAACTCTGTAGGATAAACTTTCTCCCCTAAGTGGACTGTATTGCCTGGCATCCATTTTGTGTGTGTGTGTGTGTGTGTGTGTGTAAGTACATACATGGAATCCAGAGAACAACTAGGCTGTGGTTGCTCAGGTACTGTCCATCATCCCTCTAGTTCTTGAGACATGGCCTCTTACTAACCTAGACTGACTGTATAAGATGGGACAGGCTTGTGAGTTCCCGAGATCTATTCTTCCAGGGGTGGGGTTCTGCGAGCCCTACAAAGTCAGATTTCTTTTTTTTATTGGGTCCGAGTGAACTCTGATCCTTGTGCTTGTAAGTAAACACTTTACTGTTTGAAACATCTTCCACGCCCTGGACTCTATCCTTTAACTCTGCCTTTCCATTACTCATGGGGATGTCATGGGGGGCTATTCCTTGACCAGGGAGCAGGGGCTTGCATCCATCATGCTCTGAGCACTCCCAGCCCACATGTGTGACACTCACTGGGAGAATGCAGCTCACAGTGTAGCCAAGAAGGGAAAAGGAGTTAGTCCTGACTGCATCACACTGCCTCCAACATTGTGCTAGACACTAGAATCCTCCGTTCTTAGCTAGGACTCTAGGAGAGGCTACTTCCTTCCCCTTTTACTATGCAATAATGACGACTCAGAGATGGGAGGTGAGTAGCCAGTAGCAGCACAGGGATCACCCATGGGGAGCCCAGGGTTTTAACTTTGTTTTCCTGTGAAGATTTCTGAGCCATGAATATTGATGCTGTCAGCCCAGGAACCTAGGCAGGCTCCCCAGAGGGATCACTGGTTCCTTCTCTTTGGAGCATCCATGTTTGAACCTGACTTTCTCTATGGCAAGCCTGTTCTCATTCTTTTATTTCCATTTCATCCAGAGCAGATGAGGTGGGCAATGTAGAACCTTCAGAGTCAAAGGCCTGAGTTCTACATGTTGGTCTGCACAACGGCAGAGAAAATTCATCTTCCTCCAGGCTCCAGTTTCCTCGTTAGTGATCTAAAGTTACTCTATAATGCTATTACAGGGCCTCTGTCACTCTGCATTGCATCTATAGTCTCTCACAGATGCTTCATCCCTCAGACTAGTCTGTCTTAAAGCATAGCGCCACCTTCTGGTAATGAGGTGACTTCGGTTTCACACCCCCCCCCCTTTTTGGCTAGTGTCTGGCTCCGGTTCCTCCCTTCTCCAAATGCCAGACTGAAAACCTAATGAGTAGTCACTGTCTGCTGGCTGTGGGCACCATTCTTCAAAGCTTGCTAGGCAGAACCAGTGGTGAGCTATGGCTTTCTTTCATCCACAGATCATCATGTCTTTCCAGTAGCTAAGAGCTGGGGTGGGGTGTGTGTGTGTGTGTGTGTGTGTGTGTGTGTGTGGCGGCGGGGGTTGGGGATGACATGGCTGCTAGACACACACTGAGTCCCAGAAGGGATGTGTTCCTTTGGAAATCAAAGGCAGAAGTAGGTAGGGTCCCCGGCACACTTTCCTTTTCTTTTTTGTTTGAGCAGTGAAAGTGGGCATTAGAAGTGTCTAAGGAACTGAGTCTAGATGCTCTCAGATTTATTTATTTATTGTATTCAGCTAGAACAAAACATTAAAGACAAAAGACATTAGGAGGGGTGTGTTTGGAGTTGTCTCAGAGCAACTGGCCTTTGTCCATCTGCCGTCTGTCTCTTAAGCATGCCGAAGGAGCTACTCCGAGGGTCTCATACCCAGGATGAACTGAGGGCTCAGCTGCCGTGGGCTTTTGTCCCAGGAGCTAGCTCTCTGCTAATTACCTGTGGGGATGGAGTTTGGACTTGTCTTTAAGTTGGAGACACTCAGTTGTCCTCCGACAAGATAGGCTATGTGTGGCTTTAAGGACCCGGATGTACACTCAGCTTTCATCTGGGGACGTTTGCTAAATGAAGTCTAGACTAACAGGTAGGAAGGAGCTTTGGTCCCAGAATTACCATGTACTCCCTGCTTTCTGTGTTTGCCATCCTCTTCCCCCTGACAGTCCTGGCACCTTGCTCTACAAGGAGTAAAAACAGATTTTCCAGTTTTCTAAAAATACTTCTTTCCAGTCCATGGTTCTAGGAGTTCATTGCCTGGGGAGTTTTCAGGTCCTGTGCAGGTTTAAGCGTCTGGATTCTACCTGCTACCACTAAGGCTCTCATCCTAGTTCTCCTCCAGGACTTGTGAACAGTTTGAGAGGACGTGTAAATGGTTTCAAATGATGCCGTTGAGCATCTCCATTCATTCTGGTGGTCCTGCACAGACACACCTGTGTGCACAGGCGCTAAATGAAGAGACCCACAGTGACGAAGACCAGCAGGGGGATGCTCTGCTGTCAGTCTCAGCCCTGTGGCGATGGGCAGGAGCCGGTGGTAAATTGCTTGAAATTCTGCGGGTACCTTGTCAATGTTCATTGAAGATTATTAGCACCTTTTGTGGGGAGCCAGAAGCCGACAGCACAGTCCCTCAGTGCTAGACTTAGCTTGGCCGATGGAGAAATCAACATCGTGAAGCTCAGTTAACAGAGATGCTAGGGTTTCATGGGTTCCTTAACAAAGATGAATTATGAGATCTCGAGTTTGAGCTCTCTGGCTTTGAGAACAATCTGAACGAGTTGATGTCACTGGCTGATGTCTCCCCGAAATGCTGGGCTGCCAAAGTGATTTGGGGGATTACTTCCATTCCATTGCTTCCAGGCAAATGCATACACTTTCCTATAGCCCCAAAGGGAGTCATTCCTTCAGAGCCCAAGGCTGGAGGGGAATGGTGAAATTCTGTCTTTAGGGCTCTGGAGCTTTGCCTTCCTGCCCCACACTGATTCTGCGACCGCTGAAGCTCTGTGGACATTGTTGGAGATGTGTGTTGTTCTTGATTTTCTCACTCCCTTTCCCTTGTATTCATTCTACACTTCTTTATGAGACACCATAAGTGGAAAGATGGCCATGGTGCTGTTTATCTGTGGCAGGGGGATTTAGTCATGGAAAGACTGAGAGCAGGAGCAGCTAGCTGACTGGTGCTCATTCTGGAAGGAGCAGCTAGCTGACTGGTGCTCATTCTGGAAGGAGCAGCTAGCTGACTGGTGCTCATTCTGGAAAGAGCAGCTAGCTGACCAGTGCTCACTCTGGAAGCTCTTCAGCCTCTCGGTTCTCTGTTTTCTGCATGCTGGGAACCACAACGGTAAAGCATTTTCTGTTCATAAGTCAGTGGATCTGGAACCAGCCACTCTTCACTATCTTGCTAGTCTGGGCTCCTGACCTTCAGTCGCACTGTCGTGTAAGGTGTAAGGGCTAATGAGGAGTGCCCAGCCCCAATCTTCTGCATCTCAATCTGTGCTCAAGCAGGAACTCCTGCATTTTTTGAGCACGTGCAAGTGTGAGAAGCACCAGTTATCTCCTAGGCGTGCTTGTTCATTCAACTGATGGCCGAACAGCCCGAATCTTGGCTTTCTTGGCCCACAAGACAGCCTTTCCTCCCAACCCACCCACTTCCATTACCTCCTTCCCTTTCTGGCACCACCATTGTCTCTGAACCTTCTTTGGTGGTCCAGCTTCAGCTTCTTGCCAGCCCAAGCAGAGACACCATGCCACACTGACAGATGGCCCTAAGTAGAACAGACAGAAGAAGTGAACATTTATCAAATTTGGGAGAAGACCCCTGTTCCCTCGGCAGAGGCTGTCAAACAGCTGTCATGCAGGAACATATGGTCCAGCGGTGAGGGGACTCGGGCTAATCCCACTCTTGTAGAGATTAACTCTGATGAGTGAAGAAAGTTGCTGCTGTCACCAGGGGCTGCCTATGAAGGGATGGTTGGGGGGCTGCATTGGGGCTAAGTTCCCAAACTACTTCTCTATAACCCAGGCTGAGAAAGACCATGTGAAAGGCACCGATAGAAACAATAATAATACAAGAATAACAACACTACCGTTTTATCAATTGTCGGCTATATGTCAAACGACACACCAGGTTACTTATATCTACTATTTTATTCATTTTCTCCAAGAACCCCTTTAGGGATTTATTATCCCATCCATTATGCAGATAAGGAAAAGAGGTATCGGAGATGCAACTGCGGGTCTGTTGGTGGTGCCAGTGATGCTCTTGGCAGGTCAGACCACACTCATGCATGCACGTGCACACTCACGGCATATGTACAGGGGCTTATTTAAGAACCTGGTGATTGTATATTTAAATCTAGACTGTTCCCCCAGACTTGAGAATTTGGTTCCAAGTTGGTAATCTGGTAGAGAGCTGTTTAGGGGCGGTCATGGAAACTTTGGAATGTAAAGTCTAGTTAGGGGCAGGGTTTTGGGGGTTATACTTGCCTGTCTAATGCTCTGCTTCCTGGACTGGTCACCTTGTGGAGAATTCTGCCATACACTCCTGCCAACCCCCAGCCCCACTGACACTTCCATGCCTTCACTGCTGCGATAGATTAGGATCTTTCAAAGCCAGGAGACAAAATAAACCCTCCCTCCCTTGTCAAGTATTTTGTCCCAGTGATGAAGGACGTCACCCCAGATTGTTCTGTGGTGGCATCCAGGACAATGGAAGATGGGTCTGGCAAGCCTACCCTATTTGGTACTCCATCTAGTTCAGCTGCAGTGTCGGCATATCCTCCTAAGGAACATGGTTTCCAGGGCTCTCTCTCACCCCTGTACCATACACCAAGGTGCCCTCCATGGAAGTGGTTGATCCTGAGATGTTAAAAGCGGGAACACATCCACACCGTGCAGCTTCCCAAAAGGCAAGTTGTCTTGTAGATAGAGGTCACAGAGCCTGGCCAGGAGGGGTTCCTGCAAGTAGAGAGGTGGAGTGCGGGCTAAGAAGAGTTAAACACCTGTCCTAGCGACTGGAGAAGGTGCCTTTGCAAGCCTGAGGTGGCTCCAAGTGGCTGACATTTCGGAAGTCATTCTGTTTCCTCAGCTGAGGCTGTTGCTTTTGAATTGCCAGGTGCGTCTCTTTCTTGGTTCAGGAGTGGAAGCTGAAGGGCGGGAACCAGTTCCTCTTAGCAACTTGCCTTGAGATTCTGGTCTGATTAGGATGGGGAGAGAAGGTTGAATGCAGCAGCAGAACTTAAACCAGGCTTGGGAATAAAGATCAGTTAGAGCTCAGCAGGCTTCCCCAGGCAACCTTGTGGAGATGTTGATCTCAGGAAAGAACTGGTTAAGTTCAATAAATGGTCCAAGATCATGCCCATAGGTCAAGAAGGCCTGGAGTTACAGGTGGTTGTGAGCTGTCTAATATGAACCCAGGTTTTCTATAAGAGTAATAAATACTCTTAACTATTGAGCCATCTCTCCAGCCATCAAAGTCGTAGTTTTGTTATGCACAGTTTAAATTATTACTGGGGGGAGAAAATCAAGTCCACGACGTACACCTTTCTTGTAACTTACTGGGGTGTGCAAGAGGCTGTGTTCTAAATGTCCTTACGTAGTGCCAGGGTGCTGTAAATTTGCTCCTTAAGTGGTAAAAAGGATGATGTAGAGGGGACCAAATTAAGGACCTTGAAATGAGAGATTATCCTGGGTCATCTGAATCTGCCAACCCAAAGGGTCCTTGTAAATGAAAGTGGGATGGGGCTGGAGAGAGGGTGTCTTAGTCAGGATTTCTATTGCTGTGGTAAAATGCCAGGACCAAAACAATTTGGGCAGGAAAGGGTTTATTTCAGCTTACAGTTGTAGAGCTCCTTTCCTCACTGAGGGAGATCAAAGTAAGAAACTGGAGACAGGAGCTGAAGGGTTGGCCAGAGGATTGCTGCTTGCTGGCTTGCCCCTCATGGCTTGCTCAGCCTGTTTTCTTGTACCACGTAGGACCACCCACCCACAGTGGCACCATTCCCTGTGGGATAGGTTCATCCCTCTCAATCACCAGTCAAGACATTTCACCACATACTTGGCTATAGACCATTCTGGTGGAGGCCTTCTCTTAATTGAGGTTCTCTTCCAAAATGACTCTAGCCTGTGTCAAACTGACATAAAAACTAGCCAGCACAGATTGCTGAGTTTGGTCCCTAACACCCACATGATGACTCACAACTGTCTGTAACTCCAGCTACAGGGATTCTGACGCCGGCTTCTAGTCTCCTCCGGCACTGCATTCAGACGACATATGTACATGAAAGCAAAACATTCATTCACACAGAATTAATAAATCTTAGGAGGAGGAGAGGGAGACCAGAGTATGAGGCATAATTACTGTAAAGATAAAGGTGGTTTGCCACAGAATTAAGGCATTCTGAGAAAAGCTTATTTGTTATAGAAGTGAACACTGATTCATCATGAAACACCTGCCCTTCCATCCTCAAAATTCCAGAGATGGTTAGGGATGCGGAGCCGAAGAACACATCATAATGTCTTGCAATGTCAGAAAGTGACACTCATTCGGGGTCTGTTGTGGAGATAAGGGGCAGCTGCTACTTCTGAGGGAGGGGTTCTCAGGTGTCTCACCCAGCAGAATGATTAGGGACAAGTCCTTGGTTTGTCCCACTTGGGAATTGGAAAGGTACTGGAAACTGTGGCTTTGGAAGGACTCAGAGGGAAGAGAGACCTAGAGATGGAGGATAAAGCTACAGATGGAATATAAATAGGAGCAAAAGATTAACAATATTAGGAGAAGTACTGTATTATCATAGAACATTTGAGCTGGAGCTCTTAATGGCCCACTCACTTGCGCGTTTAATGATGTATTACTGGGTGACTATTTGTGCACCAACTCTGTGAGAAGCCAAGAGGGTACAGGGCAGCCTTCTCTCACAGGCGTTTCCCTGGCAACAGGTCTCAAAGTAGAACAAGAAGTAATGATAAACAATAATTTTGTACCTGGTTTCTTTTCATACCTGTTAGATGTTTTTTGTAGGCTCAGTGTCACAACTTGCAGAGGGGTTTCTCGACGGCTCTTCGATGGTCTTTAGTTAGGAAAGGCACTTCTTCCCTTGTTATCTCATTAAGATGTTGTTTTCAAATATCCCAAAATTGGTTTCTTTGTTAGACAAGTGAAAAAAAATCATCAAAAAAGTATCACCAAAAGTTGATGCACCAAAATTTAATCTTGGCATTTTATTCTCAGAGTGAACACACACATGCACCAATGCACACAGAAAGACAGACAGACACACATCCAGAGGATTTCTGTTTCTGAAGTGACACATTTCACAATTTCAAGATATTGCTGAACTTGGGGAAGCTGTTCCAGATAACGGAAGCGATATCTTCTTCCATAATTATCCATTGAAGAAACATTTTAATCAGGTCACTTCTTTCAAAGCTTGAACTTGCATCTGTTCCCCCAAAGGATCAGGTCAATGTGGATGAGCAGAATGAGCACAGTCTCTTCAAGATTTCTTCAAACCCCCCATCACGCTCAAGAGACATGCAGTTAAGGTCCAGCTGTAGATAAGCAAGAGCTGAGTGTAACCCTTTCCTATGTGATTGTGTCCTTCATGTGGCATTCAGGGTAAGACTTCTGCCTGTTTGATACCTTTATCACAGCTCACTAGGCAACCATCACCACCATGAAATAACCTGTAGCATTTTTTAAAAATAGTATTTTTTTTTAATTCTGTGTGTTTTGCCTGCATATATGTTTACTATGTACACACCAAGCGCCCACAGAGGCCAGAAGGGGCATCAAATCTTTTGGAACTGAAGTTAACAGACAGTTGTGAGCCACCATGTGGGTGTTGGGAATCGAACCCAGGTCCTGTGGAAAAGTAACCAGTGCTTTTAACAATGAGCCATCTCTCCAGCCTCACTGTAGCATGGCTCTCAGTGACAAATACATACACAGTACTTTGCCGACATGGCATGATCAATGGTGGCCATTATTATTCCTCATCCTGTTGCTGCTAGGACTGTTCACCCATCGGTATTAGCTCTTGCAGGAAGTAGGCTGATCCCCCCTCCTCTCTCTGAGCACAATGTTTGTTGTTAACTTTGTGGGTGGCTAACAAACACCTTGGCAACAGTGTAATTGTACCTGCTTTTCAGCTATGAAAATTTCACTTCAAATAATGCTTCTTAGGTTTTCTTTTTCTCTTCTGCCTTTGGTAATACAACTTGTTAATTTTCCATAGAGAGGTATTTTATCTAGTCTGTTCTGAAAGGCTCTACTGGATTAGCAGAAATATCAATAGACTTCACTGAAGAGCTCCTTCATGCCATGCTATAACAAAGTTCCGTTACATTGTACTAAGAACTAAGGATGAATAAGTCCTCCATCCAAAAAAAATCTGTTATTTTTAGTTTAAGTCATTATCCTTACTAGTTGTGTCCTTTTCTTCTTTCCTTCTTTTGTCTGCTTGAATAAACCATTGTCGGTGGAAATGTCCCCGTGTGTGGAATCATATTCTGATTCAAGTTTATTTGTTTAGTCTCTGTTTACTTTGTTCTTCAGACAAGGTCTTTCTGCGTAGCTCAGGCTGGTCTCACCTTCCCTAGTAGGCATGGCTGCCCTGGTTCATTTCATTTTAGACAGTAGCAATGTGGGAAAAAGCAAACTCTCTGTCTCCTCCTATGCTCTCATCATACAGAATTCTTCTGTGACACCATGTGTGGGATTATTTTTCTATCAGCATACCAAATGGGAAATATTGATCTATAGCAGCCTAGTGGGCACCAGCTGAGTGTCCTGCATTCAATCCAATTCTGACACCATCCACTGAATTTAGCTTCAGAGTCCTCTAGGTTGAGGACATAGTCCCACACTGAGAGGCCAGTTTGTAAGACTTATGAAAGTATGGTCTAGGTTCTTGAGATCTCTTCGCTGTGGCCAACCAAAATACTAGAATGGTTCACAGAACGTAAGAAAATACATTGATGAGTTTATTAACAGAAGGCATAATGAGAGAACCAACTGAATAGCCAGAGAAAGAGGTGCCATCGAAGACCCAGATATCAATCCACA